>JAOVVB010005012.1:0-17107 GCA_028570985.1 Heterobranchus longifilis | reverse complement strand
TTTACATATACCTACTGTAATATTATTTATACTTAGAGTTAATCACGCCACATGTCTTTGGAGCTTTCCTTTTCACCTTTTCACTTTTTTTTTTGTTGTTGTTGTTTTTATTTGCTTATATATACTTTTGTATTCTTGTTATGCACCGTATCACCAAGACATTCCATGCATGTAAAAAACTACTTGGCAATAAATCCTATTCTGATTCTGATTCTGATAATGAAACAGTTACCAGGGTTGAATCTGTCCTACCTGCATGAGTGCGAAGGTGGCCAGTGAGCGCATCTCGTCTCCGACAGGCATAGCTGCAGAAGGGACATTTAAAGGGCTTCTCCCCCGAGTGCAGCTTGATGTGGCGGAGCAGGTTACCCTTTTGAGTGAAGGAGGCGCCACACTGATTACACTGGAATGGTCGCTCACCTGGGGATAGATCAAAGCTGTCAACTCAACTTGTTTAATTACATCTGCCGCAACAGATTTGTTCCTCAGTGGCACATACAAGTGATTTAAGAGAATTTGCGGCATTGATTGTATGTTTTCTCACAGAGATGACTTATCTGAACTAAACTGATCGGTCACCTGTATGGCTGCGTTTGTGCACCATGAGAACATTAGGTCCAATGCAGATCATTCCACAGATGTCACACTTGAGCTTTCCATTTGGCAGTCTGGTGGCGCCAGCTTGCATGGTTTCAGGATTGGTGAGCTCCCTGTAGCCTCCGACAGCCTCAGATCCCTGCTCCGGACCTCCTTCCTCTACCCGCTCCACTCTTTCATCTTCAGTACTGCGACCTGGGTCTTCATCACTGTACAGCTCCACTTTAATGGAGTTGGCTACAGAGGCACAAGAGCAAACATACAGAAGGCCATAAGGTCAACCAGCGTGATGCCAGATTTAAGAGAAAGAGACAACAAACTCTGCATAGGTTTACATGTCATCACGTTTGTGGTAGAAGTAGGGATGCCTCAGTAAGTAAATCTCAAATTTATATTATTAGATGTATTAAGTAGGGCTGCACAATATGAGGAAAATATGCTATATGCAATAACGTTGTTGAATATTGCGATGACGATATTACTTGCGATAAATAAACATCAGTTCTGCCTTTCTGCTGCTTTCAGTATATTGCTAATACAAGAAATTGCTTGTTGAATTTTATTCAATTTTTATTGAATAAATTGAACACTGAACTGAACACAAAAGGCACCATTTTAAAAAAGAATAATAGTTACCACTTTCAACTAACTCAAAAAATCCTCAAAAAGTCTTTCCTCAAAAAGACTGTCACGATATGTCGCAGTCTTTCACGATGTGTGCAATGACAATTAAAAAAAACATATATTGTGCAGCCCTAGTATTAAGTGTAATCTGGATAATTAAATAATCATACAAATGTTTGTACACCTTTGCACAACCCTTGAAAACATTTGACATATCACAGTAAGATTATATATTACTATATGTCCGAGTGTATATTGGGAGCTAAAAAAACAAGCGGAACACTTAAGATTTTAGGATTTGATTAACCATTACATGGTCTGTTTTGTGGGATTCACACTTATTTTCTCACTGACCACTGAGGGAGCGACTAGGGGAGGTCTCCCTGCTGTTTGGGGTGCTCACTGTTGGACCTCCAAGGGCCCCAGAAAATTCTCTTTCCATTGAAGAGTCTCCACTAGCTGTGAACAAAAAGGAAACAAAAGGAAGATATGTCATTTGAACAACATGTCAACAACCATTGAAGGTAAGTATACCTGTTATGAAAAGAAAAGAAACAGAGTCCTACCTGATATGTAAGACCGGCCATTGCAGTCATCAACATCCATACTAGTTCAAGCTGAATACTGAAATGACAGTTATGTCAGATGTTAAGATTGGACTGAATTATCTTTCTAACATATTCACTCAGGCACCAATTCATTCAAACATAACTATGCATCACGTCAACCATTAACACATCAGGAAAACATACATGTATGTTTCCCTGGTGCACGTCAAGTTAAATTGTAACGCAATTCAGAGAGGTTTGGGATAAGAATACGAAAATGTTATGATGTCACACACTTTCAATGACCAAAAAAATAATACAAAAAACACTAAAGGCTAGCATGAATGTCGGCTAACTACCGTTAACTTGTCGGTGTAATTTAAAAAGCCATACATTCTGAACTGCACTGATATTAAACTGTAACATCAGCTCCTAGCGCTAACATTAAATGTGTTGAAGATTATCTGATGTAGATTAATTCATTATACCAGAAAATAGTTAACTAGCAGCTAAGTTAGCGCCAACTCTAACCTTAGCAGCCACGGATCAGCTGATTGACTCAGTTACAATTAGCTTAGATTGACCCATGACAACATTGATAAAGTAACTTAATGTTAAGCTATAACTTTAGGCTCACCCGAGACAAATTACGCTGACATCCAGATAGTAATCGAGAAAAATAGGGTTTACTTTGACGTTTACATAACGGTGGCGTTGAGGTAAGTTTACGGGTCGGCCTTGGTGGCTAATGTTAGCTTACTGCATGTGATGGAAATTACCGTTAGCCAAGTTAGCTAAACTCAACACTACAACGTTACAACAGTCTGCCATCCTCGACAGCTTACGTTACAGCTAAGTATGGACGATGACGCAAGGTAGATAACACTGACTTATGACATTAATTGGCTGACTAACACTAAATTGGACATTCAAGTCTCCACGACGTCTTATTTATCGCTAGCATAACAAACCAACGTTAGCTTGAACTATCTTAGCTAGCTAGCCAATGTTTCCTAAACGGTTGCTATGGCACCCACCCCCTCCCAAATGCTATGGCTAGCCAGCTAGCGGTTAGCTAGCTAGCTTGCTCTCCCTGAAGCCTTGAAGCTTACTTTCACAACACAACACAGCGGAGGCCGTCAACTATAGAAGTGCTTTCAAAGTTGTCCGGTTCTCCCAATAACTGTTGCATTACCTGTCCCTGCCAGGGCCGTTTCAGTGAGGTTATTCTGTATTTTCATCTGCCTGTTTATGACGGCAGCATCTCCCGGCAGCGTTTACCTCCGGTTCCAAACAATTTCCGGTTAGATCACAAATGTAGCTGCCAGCAGTGAGTGGGCTTACATGAACCACGAATTTGTATGATATTAAATATGTGCTAATTTGCATACATTTCCAGAACAGAAACGAACATGGGGTGATGAAGCCAGGTTCAAAATAGTTTAATTTTGTTGACATATTAGAGTCAAATGTTTTTTAAAGAGAGCATTTTTGATATCTCTTTTTTTCCAACATGTTTTAGGAATAAAATCAGGATATGAATAATATATGAACAAACCCCTCAGTAAAAAAAAAAAAAAAAACTCAGAATATAGATAGAAATGAGACTGGAAAGTTTTGTGTAGGAAAGTGCAACTGAAGTGGAGATTTCTGACTCAGAGTATGACTTTTTTTTTTGAGAAAACATATGCATTGTAAAATTCCATACATTTTGCAAGACACTTCAGTTGAATAGAGTAAAGGGGAAAAAAACTAAAACTAATAGATATCACAATGAAACTTCCCCAGTTGATATATTTGACAGAGATACAGTTTGACGATATTGTTATAATTTCCCATCATATGAAATCCACATTTTCTCAAACACATCTTCCATATTTCTTACTTTGTGAGTCACTTTCTCCATGAGTTGTACTTCTTGAATTGTACTTTTCCATTTAATTAAATCTGGGGGTTTGGTAGCCTATTTTTTTCACCCTTTTGTTATTTGCTTCAGTACTGTGATTCTCAGGATTCTGAATAAATAATTTTCATCTTGACTAAGACCAGTTGGAGGCTTTCCCAATATGATATGCTCTGCTTTTAAATATAGAGGCCCTCATCTGTACCCTTTGACCCTCCACCCACCCCAAGGGTACAGATGAGGGCCCATGCAAAGGTCTATGGTGGGGAGTGTAGGAAGAGGAGCCCAATTTGGAAAATGTTGTCCCCTTGTCCATAATCCCTGAAACAATAGATATTTCTGCATATCACTCATTCAGGCAGATAAGATAGAACTTATTTTTTATTGCATTGCTAAAAAATCACAACATAAGAATAAAAACAATAGAGTAATACATGTAAAGAGTATAAGGAGTAAATGCAATATACATTTAGCAAAAAATAAGTTAACTAAAATAGAAAAGTTATATTGAAAAGTCATATTGGCAGTTGTATTTAAAAAGCAGCCTAATAAAAACTAATATTGCACATGATATTGAAAAAGCTGGCACACTGAGCTATTTAATTTCCTACACACTAATCCCAACAGCATCTGTCAGATGGTTTTTCCACTTTTCCTGGATCAAAATCTGTTCAGATGAGGTTGTGACTGAATACATAGTGAAACAATGGAAACCCACACTTGTTGATATGAAGGACTGTACATTTTCACTGAAGGTCAGTCTGGAAAAGTCTAAACAGGCTGTCTGTTTCTGACACCCGCACAAAGAGTGACCTCTACTGTACAAATGGTCCAGAATGCACGTCCATGTCAGTTATGACGTGTTCTCTGGTTTTACGACGGTGTGCTTACACAATGACAGTTTCCGTCACTTTGACTTGCGAATCGTAACCGCGTTGAGCGAGCGCTTTATATTTTCCAATTTCAGTTGGAACGACAATTTCATCATTTCAAACTATCGATCGATATCGATTACAATATCAGATACAGAAAGAGACCAATTTTGAGATAAGTACAAGTTGTACTTGCTGTACTTAAACTCTGAACTTCCAGCTCGAGGCCCAGCAGAGAGCTCGAGCGGCAGCTCCGAAAAGTTTGTTGTTGTCACGTGATGTGAGACGAATGTGGCTATAAAAGTTTGTTTAGATAGTAAAACTAGGTGGCGTACTACATTATTGAAACCTATTGGACACCGTTTTCACCAAAATGCCTCAACCAAAACATCGAAAGATTGCTGTTATAGGTTACAGGTCTGTAGGTGAGTAAAGCACACGAGCTCGTGCACAGCTAATGTTAGTCAGCAGCTAGCTGGCTAACATGCTAACGTCCTGGCTTTGTTTTCCTCTTTAGTGTATCCGACTAACATCAGTAACGTTAGATTACCCGTGTTCATGTTTCTTTGTGCTACGTGTATTTGCTGAGCGGTTGATTACTAAACTACACTAAAATCAACACTTCATGTTGTTAAGCTATAAAGTTAGCCATCTGTTACAAGTTGTAACGTGTTCTGTGAAAACAAAGTTAGCTCCGCCGGTAACGCTAAGTAGTATGTGTCGATACTTTTAGTCTAGCGTGTCTAACATAACAAGTAGCCTATGTAATGTCCAGAATTAAAAACTCCAATTTTTAAAAATTGAATTATTGCATATTTGGCACACCCACATAGTAAAGCGTATAACAGAAAAAAATTGTAAGGCCAAAATGCATGTATGTGAGGCTTCATTTGAAAGGTAACATCTTATAGTACACAACCTAAACTAACGTTACATACGTTAAAAAAAATCCTCAGTGTTTTGTTTTTATTTGGTCCTCGTTTATAATAAGTTATATTTGAATAACTAGAGCATGCTTCATGCCAGAACTATGCAAATTACCACATACCAGGTACATCTTGTCAACCACACCTCTATAAAATTCCAGATCTCTAGGCCTAACCTCATAGGAGTTTTAGTTTGTGCTAATGTGCTGTCACTGGATAGATACTATACTATAGAATGTGTATATAAAGAAACAGGTATGGGGTAAGTAAAACATGTGAAAAATGTGAAAAAAGAAGCTGGTCACTGGAGGGAGGGTGGGGTTTAAGAGGTTTTGAGGAAATCAGCTTCACAATCTGTAACCATATTCCTCCTACCAAGTTTAATACCATCCGTTTATATTCTAAACTTCCTTGTGTGACCGGTGTTGTGCCAAATTTTATGACCAGTCAGATTATGTTAACTGTATTAATCAAAACTTTCAGCTGTATTGTCATGCCATTGCAAATGTTTTATCATACTATCCCATCATTTATTCTGATAGCAGCCATTATAAAAATGGTGCCTTCGTAGCATTTAGATAAGGTCACACTTTTGAATAGCGTTAAAGAAGGAAATGACCCCATAGATGCACAGATGATCATCACACAGTTTAATAGCTGGTAGCAGAAACTGTAGTGTATCTGAAGAGCACTCCAACTTCAACTGTAAATATGTGTTGATCCTTTGGTCTGTATCATGTAGTTGATCCTCCAACATCACAAAATCTGACAGCTCACAGATTTCACTACATCAAAATCACAGCTAACAAAATGTGTGATCCAAATACTACAGATGCACAATTTCTGGTGATGCTATAACAATAAAGTATGTGATTTTAGTATGATATTTATCATGGCAATGTAGCTGAAATTCCTGTTCAGGTCACATAATTTAATAGGTCACAGAATTGTGACCTTGATCATATAATATGTTTTGTCCAGCATAGGTTTTCATGTAAAGGCTTAAAGCCATTAATAAGCCACTACACTGACACAGTATTTGTGAGTGTGTGTTACAGTTATGTATTGTGAAGTAGAGGTGTTATAAAGAAAGAGATCATTTTAACATTGTATTAAAATGGCACTAAACCATGTTATGTTTCTTTGCCCTGCACAGGAAAGTCATCTCTTACAATACAGTTTGTGGAAGGACAGTTTGTTGACTCCTATGACCCCACCATCGAAAACAGTATGTGTCATCATTATTCGATTGTTTATAAGATATTGCAGCAAAGAAAGTCCCAATGGCTTAATGTAAAAACATGTTTCGTAAAACTTTTTCATCCCTCTCCCCAGCCTTTAACAAATTGGTCAGTGTGAATGGTCAAGACTTCAATCTTCAGCTGGTTGATACAGCTGGGCAAGTAAGTTGTTCATCGACCACCGTATCTGACACAAGCCCTTAACTCTTGGTCTTAAAGAAACACTTCTGATCTGTTAAATCCTAATATTTAACCTTACGTCAAAACGTAGCATTAAGCAAGATCTTGTAGAGACACTTGAATGTCCAATTTAGCATTAATCAGCCAGTTAATGTCACAAGTCAGCATTATCTTCGTTGCCTCATTGCCCATATTACTTAGCTGTAACTTTGCTAACATAGGCTGGTATTATGACATGTACCCTGATTTATATAGCACTAAGTTATCTATTTCATTCAAAGTGCCAGTTATACTAGAAGCTATTGTCTTGTTTGTCTGACTCAATTTAATAATGTGTTGTGTTTGACAACACAGTCATAACAAATAAGATTATAATACCCCCACCCTCTCTGTCTGTAGGATGAGTACTCAATTTTTCACCAATCCCACTCAATGGACATCCATGGGTATGTCCTTGTCTATTCAGTGACTTCCAATAAAAGGTGAGTGGATGGTTGTGTTTTTATATCTGTTTCAATACTGAAGCATACACACTGTACAATGTTATCCAATGCCTTATAACTGCCATATAACTAGGTTTCTAATGTTCAATTTTTGAGTAGTTCTGTGTTGTATTTAACTTCATTGGGTGCCTGTTTGCTCATTGCTTTAACCAAATATGCCAGAGTAAAGGGTTCTTAGGCCTGGCAGTGTATTGTAATAGTAAGGTAGTAAGTAACATACAGGTTAGAGTTACATACGGGCTATTTTCAGATCAGTAGTATCTAAAAGTACTTTGATGTCTGTCTCTGTTCAGTTTTGAAGTTGTGCAGGTTCTACACGACAAGCTGCTAGACATGGTTGGGAAGATTCAGTAAGTTTAGTTCCATCATTAAATTGTAACGCTTACAAAATTGTATTTTTTTGTTTGTTTTTCAAGTGTGTTTTTTCTTCTTCATTTTAGGGTCCCAACTGTTCTTGTAGGGAACAAAAAAGATCTCCACATGGAAAGGTAATCAAGATTATTGAAAGTCTTTAGAATATAAACTGCATCTGTAGTGACAGTAAGTAAAAATAACACAGATAATACTGTCAGACTTTTTGGTCTTAAAAAACACTAAATATAAGTAAACATTAAAGGCACAATGAGTAGGATTTTCCTAAAAAAACAAAACAATGTATAGACTCATACAAAAAGAATCCCTCATAATCATCACTTATGACCCACTAGAAGTGTGGCGGTGTCTGTATCTGCAGAGACCCTGCCCTCTGCCTGTATTTTCTCTTTTCATTTTGCTGTATTCAGGACGTTTCTCTGTCTCTGCCTCCAGCTGTCACTCCTCGGCTCTTTCCCCCCCCCCGGGGCTATTTTCTGCCCTGGCTGACAATGTTGTCGGAGTTAGAAGCTCTGCTAAATTATCCTGTTTGGACACAAATACTATGCATACTAGCTAGCTAGACTTAAGATTGCTAAACTCATTGGCCAGTGTCACTGAGCCAGGGAGCACGGGCCAACTTTGTATGTTGTGTTTACAAACCACAATGGACAAATCCTAATCATTCTGCCTTTTTAATGACAAGCTTTTGTTGTTTTTGGAGTTAAAGGATAAGTCTGGTAATATTCTGTATTTTTCTTAGTGTCAACAAATCTCACGAAAAGAGGAAAACAAACATTTAATTGATCCTATTAACATTCCCTATGTGGCCAAATCCAATACAAAAGGTGTTTTCTGTTTTCAGTAAGTGATGTTTCCATTTCATTTTCCCCAGGGTTATCAAGCCAGAGGAGGGAAAGAAACTTGCTGATTCCTGGGGCGCTGCATTCATGGAGTCCTCAGCCAAGGAGAATGAGGTAATGATAGATATCTCTTTAACTCATCGTTGCAGTCTGCATATTAATTCTGACACATATTCATACTCTGACAACAATAGAGACAGAGCACATTTAAGCCCCGCCCACACCAGAGGGGAAAACAGTTCACCGCTCTCCATTGACTTTGTGTTGCGTGAAGGTGCATCCTTGCTAGCAAACAACAGAAAAGTGAAATAAAAGCTTTTGTGAGGTGGGATACATGACCAACGGTATAAAGGCAACATTTTTATAAGCTGCTGAACTGAAAAAACAGATATTTTAAGAAGACAAAACAGTGGATATAAGCGGCAATAACATGTGAGTCATTAGCAGGATGAATGGGAAAACTGTGGGATCCCGACGCTCACTCAGTAACTTACGTCTAACTTTGCATGTTCAGCAAACATTCTGTCACTTAGTCAATTATTCAAAATGTCAGTTTTTAAGGCTGACTATGTTTAGTTAAGTTAAGCTAAAGCATTTTGACAGAATAAGCAATTTGTGCTGTAGTGAAATGTGGAGGAATCACAAAGCTAGTGGCTTAGCTTGCTAACAGATTGCTAACATTAGCTTGCTAACAGCTAACGTGTCCTCTCTGGTCGACATATGGTGCTAAAAGAATCATTTGACAGACTTGAATCTAATGTTTTCAGCGAGTTACATGCATTTTGTTAGTGTTTCAGCATAGTTGCATTACAGTGGCAGTGATGGGGGCGTGGTTTACAGACCTGTGACGCGTTGTGCTCTGTCTCTATACAGACTGCTGTGGAGGTTTTCAAGCGGATCATTTTGGAGATGGAGAAAGCTGATGGAAATGCACCCCCAGAAGAGAAGAAGTGCGCTATGATGTAAACGTGTATCCAGGACATCAGTAAGCTCATTTGCTGAAGACAGGAGGCACAACCTCACCAGCTTGCCAATTGTGACCTCACCGACACCAAGACACTGCAGTGGAACTATTCTGCTCCATTGTGATACACCTGATTGATTTATAGCAAGGCAACTTCCCAGACAATTGATAAACTATCCCACTAATTGTAACCACAGGGAGACGTTTCTAAGAGCAAGATTAATCTTTGTTTTAGACAAAGAAGCACCGTTGGTGAACACTTTCTTTAAATATTGAAATCTATAACTGGGCAAAATCTTGACTTGGAGTTTGACCAAATGCTCAGAAAAAAAAAAATATTGCCAAACATATTCGTCCCAATTAATTGCATCAAATTTCTTTCGTGAACGTATTATGGAAATAACTACTATTTGATGTTTGAGGTATCATTGGCTTAAGTCTCATGACTCTTTGAGTAGTTGAGTTTATGTACAGGTAGGGCTGGTTAATAACCTTTTTAAGGACTGGTATTATTTCAACAAGTCTTTTTTTTTTTTTTTTTACCGTGATGGAGAGTCACAGTTCACATTGCTTTAAATGTGGTGTTAAAATGTCAGTATCTCTCACAAATGGTGGATTTCTTTGAACACCCTGGAATGAGATTTCACATAAGAAGTTTCACTGATTTCACAGTTCTCACTGTAATTTTTATCAACTCTTCTTCAGGTACCTTTCACCAATGAACTCTTGAGCTGTGTCTTCACGATGGAGGAATCTATTTGTATATCTAACAACTCACATTTTAAGCTCTTCTGCTAAGCAGAGTAGTCCTCTTTGATTGTTTCTACAGTTTAATTTCTCCTTATTGACTGTAATGAAGATGTTATCTTATGGACAACCCTCAGAGAAATTTAGTATAGATTGGAATAGATCTTTGGTATTTACCAGTTATGGCCTTTTTATACAGTATAAATAGAATCTTAGAAATTGGTTTGATACTATTGGTTATATTTTGAGTGGTGCAGGTTTGCTCTCCCTTCAATATCCTAAGTAGAGTATATTCTTATAAGTGCGTTATAATTATAAACATTGTTGAGTTGCAATTTTTTAAATTGCATTTTAACACTGCGTAAGACTATTTAAGTGGCTGAAGGCTACAGTGTTAGCTTAGTAATCTTTGAGCTCATGGTTTTGATTTGATGGTTCATGCAGGCTTGATAGAACCAAGCCAGGATGGCATGCAGACCCTTTAATTCATATTGTGGGTTTGCATGATCACTGCCAGATGCTTGAGATCCTTAATGACTTGTTTTTCATAGATCCTGTAGCCTTACAAAAACATGACACAATGTGGATTTTCCCCTATAATCCTCATGTTGTACCTGTAGTGGGTAATTGTAACTTTTTATCAAGTGCTTTGCTGAGTATGTAGTTGATTGATTGATGATGGGTTGAACAGAAGCTGGTGATGCTGTGTCTTGTGCCTTACAGTTCCTCAAACTCCCTTCATGACTGGAGGTGCTCTTGAAGGTTTTTTTTTTTTTCTTCCTTCTGTTGACTTGATGCCATGGTGCAGGTGGTGTTATGCACCTGGGCACCAATATCCCCCATGTGGGTCAATGTTAATTCAGAAATCTTGCTGTAAACAGTTTTGTATATAAATAAATCTGTTACTCATTTGATGTGTCATTGTGCTAATTTTGGCTGGATTATTTGGGCAGCTAACAGTAGCAAAAAGCAAGGCCGCCTGTACGGTGTATATTACTGTACAGTTTACAGTGTGGTTGCATATGTTGATGTACTGCAATAACTGGTCATTTAGCTATACTGTAACTTAACTTCCTCACAAAACTACTGTATAAAGGTATGTTGGCATACACATCATCATCTGAGCATCGTAAATGGGGTGGAGGGGGACGTGAAATTGTGGTGCGGTAACACTACGTGTACTACGGTAAAGAAGACCTGTGGTTTTGTGCTGCGGCCAGTTGTAAACGAACCCGGCTACAGGAAGGCGATACGGCGAATGGAATATGGAGTGTGTAAGTTATCTAATAGCTAACTTTACGCGTGTATAGATCGTTAGCTTTCTAAGAAACTCTCTCCGTCTAGCAAAGTTTACGAAAGTGACTTTCCGAAGCATGCTAATAGTAGCAGCTAACCAACGTTAGCGTTAGCTAATTCTTGGCAGAATAGTTCTTAGGCTATAGCTAGCTCATTTGTAACGATAGACAACCACCACATATTTTTGCCCGGTATCGGTGTACAATTATTAGTTACTAAAGCATTGTGTCATATAATGCCTCCAGGGTAACGGACGTAAAAGCCAATAGAGCTGAAATGAAAAGTCACCTCGACTGGCACGTTAATGTCAACAGACTGTGACGCTAGCTAGCTTAAAGCTAACGCTTCACTAACATTAACATTAGCTATTATTGTGGTTTTGTTCAAAGCGGCGTTGTTCGGTTTCCACATAACTTCAACAGCGACAACGCTGTCTGTCGGTTTGCCAACCAGGCACAGTTAAATAACAGCAGTACTGTCAAAATGATTTGTTTTAATAACAGCGAATACAACGTTTTAGCCACGTCTGCAATGCTCACTCAAGTAAACAGTTGTGCTAAAGTTGTTTGTTTGTTGTTTAACTATCTGACTGCATTATACGGTGCAGTCAGCTAGCTACGTCCCACAATTTAACTCATGATCATAGGCCGTATAAAAAGGTGAGGCAATGCCTATTTTGTGTCATGTCCTGGGTAATATTACAGTGGACCAGTGAGACCTTGAAGAAAAGACCTTGATACAACTTGGCATGCTTGCATCTACACATTCCCAAACCCAGTCATAATAGTATATTATATAAGAGTTATAATTATATCAACATTATAAATAAACAAGGGTTGTACCTAACCGCTAATCATACTCATTTGGTGGGCCAGTCAGTGCTTCTGCCCATAACCCTGATGGGATAAATACATGAGCTAAGTTTGGGATTATTTAGCCATGTTATGCAGGCTTTTGAATAACAATAGAGTTTACACATTCACTTGTTTTAGAGGTCGCCTAGAAAAACGGAATTTTAATGACCTTTTATCTTTTTATTTCAGATTCCAGTGCCCATTGATGATCTTGAAGGCAAAAAGGACCCAGTCATAGAAGGTAAAGGACTTATATAAATCTTGTGAGACCAAACTCAGAAACCGTGAGGTTAAACACAGCGAACAAGTGTCCTCAATAGTCTCTCATTCTTTCAGACCCAGAACACAATGTGTACACCAGGTTTATGAAGTCCCACCGGTGTTATGACCTCGTACCTACCAGCTCCAAACTGGTTGTGTTTGATACATCACTTCAGGTAAAACAAAAGCTTTAAATTAAAAAAAAAAAATGAATATATCTCTCATCAGTTAAAATAGACTTAAACGTTTGGTGTAATTGATTTTACAGGTCAAAAAGGCATTTTTTGCTCTTGTTTCTAATGGGGTAAGAGCAGCGCCTCTGTGGGACAGCAAGAAGCAGTGCTTCGTTGGTAAGGGCAGTTTTCATTTGTCACACTTTCACTGAATTTTCAAAATTAAATAAAGGACTGACTTGATTCTCCACATGCATCTCTGCAGGTATGCTGACCATCACAGACTTTATTAACATCCTACATCGTTACTACAAATCTCCATTGGTAAGATGAATTGATTTGTAAGATTAACATGTTAAATCTCAAAGTTGAACTACATGCTTATTTTGTCATATGTAGGGTTTTAACTAATATGTTGCTGAATGTGCCCTTGCAACTTTTCAATTTGTACCTAGGGCTTGTCTTGATTTCTTTCTTAGCTCCTGTTAAATATGTCAATCCTTTCTCTGTTTGTAATCTTTCAGGTTCAGATATATGAGTTGGAAGAACACAAAATTGAAACATGGAGAGGTGAGACAGTTTAATGAATATGTAATGTACTTCTTTTCATTGACTCGTGTAATCTTGAAGGTCTTGAATTATACTGTCTGTTCTTGTTTGCAATAGAGTTGTACCTTCAAGACTCTTTCAAGCCCTTGGTTAGCATATCTCCCAATGCAAGGTGAGGGTTGTTTTTTTTATTTTTTAAATGAATGCTTGGTTTTACAGTAGTACATCCAGACATCTACATTTTGTTGTTTGTGTCAAACACACTTTTCTAAACACACAGATGTTGCATGCTAGGACATACAACTAGGGGGCATCTGATGGTTTACCCTGTGGCAGTTGCTCTTTAAAGTTGGTTTATTACCAGCAGATGTTGTTGAGGAAGCACAAATGGGTGTTTAAAATGTTCCTCTACACCTTTATTTATTTGACCAGAGTCTCTGTTAATAGAGTTGAGACTCCCTGGAAATTAGCTGTGTGGCTACAAACATTTTTTCTACAATATTGTGATTGATAGAAACATATTAATAACTGCATGCAATGGAAAAAAATATTTCTAAGGGTCACTTCACAGGGACTGCACCCAAAGAAAAACATACTGGAGCACACGAATCACTATGCAACATTTAATAAAGGTGCAAACGACTGACGTTTCGACGCACACAGCGTCTTCTTCCGAGTCAAACTAGTACAGGCCAACATAGAAAAAGTTAAATACACAACTCCATGTAGAGAACAAGTTCTCATTGGTTACTGAGGGTGGGAGGTCATCTATCATGTAGCCAATACTATGACCACACTCATGTAAGGAGGGAAATGCTACAATATACATAGAACAAGTATACACAGAGCAAAGACAAAGAACAAAAAGCATACATATCTGACCTTTAACTGCATGAAATGATCAATAGTTCAGTTACAAACCTTTGCTGTCTAAATGAAGTTGCTGGGAGATTTGAAGTTTGTACCCATAATATTTAATGTACGAATGCTTAACTTAACTACCACTTGAAGTTATTACATTTCTTGCCAAGATAACAACTGTTGACAGCAGATACCGTATCTATTTTTCCTTTCACTTTTTTTATTCAGCTATGTTATCTCACTGTGATTAACTTGGTCCTCTCTGAACTTCTCTGTGTGACAGTTTGTATGATGCAGTATCATCTCTGCTGAAGAATAAGATCCACAGACTGCCTGTAATCGACCCCCTGACAGGGAACACACTCTATATTCTCACACACAAGAGGATTCTCAAGTTCCTGAAGCTTTTTGTGAGTCCCTTTTTTAGTTTCTCTCCTCACTACTACTACTACATAGAATACTTGAAATTATTTTCAGTGTTTGAGTCTGATAAACAGCAGATATCTAGGACAGAGTAAGGAAAACGGTAACTATTTTGAGAAAGACATCCGTTCTCCTACAGTTTTATTAAGTGTGCACAATTTCTTGTTATTGTTTTCAGATATCAGAGATGCCAAAACCCTCCTTCTTGAGACAAACCTTAGAAGACCTGAACATCGGAACATTCCAGAACATAGCAGTGGTCCGCACAGACACACCGCTCTACACGGCGCTGGGTATTTTTGTTGAGCAGCGAGTGTCGGCGCTCCCCGTTGTGGATGACAAAGGTATGTGGGCTGGTTGAAATGACATCCTGACTGGAGACGTCTTGAATTTTGTTTGTTTGTGTTCTGATATGTCGCCTCTCTCTTGCAGGTCGAGTGGTGGATATATACTCAAAATTTGATGTTATAGTAAGTTGTTATCTTTCTTAAGCATATAAAGCACACAGTGAAAGGTGCCTGCTATAATTTTCCAAAACCCGAGATGATGGATTCAAATTACTTGCTTTATTTGAGCATCAGTCCAAACCTACAAATGTTCAGTTTACAATCAGATATGACAAAGAAAAGGTCAATTTTTTGCTTGAAAAACAATTAATCTATCATCAAAATAGTTGACTATTATCTTTCTGTTGATCGATTAATCGAGTAATCGTTGCAGCTCTAATATTAGTACAGTCGGGCGATATGACAACATATATAATATGAGACAATCTACATTTTTCAGATGTGTTTTTTTGTAATACTGTTTCTAGCAAGGTCATTATCCCATGCCATTGTGGGCAGTGTTGCAAATCAATGAGTAAGACTGCTTTATGGCAGTTTTTAATTTACAGTATTTTTGCTTCATGTGATACACCATACATATCAAAATTTGGATATAATATTACATATAGGGTGATTTATCCATATCACCCAGACTTACTTGAGAGATTAATTACTGGTAATACTGGGAGTTTGGCACATGAATCACATGGCTAATTTTTAAAAAATGTATTTATTTTAAACTATTTTTTGTGCAATTTAAGATGAAAAAACATGTTTAAACTAAAGGCCTGTGTTCACACAGAACCTGGCAGCAGAGAAGACGTACAACAACCTGGATGTGACGGTGACCAAAGCCTTGCAGCACCGCTCTCAGTACTTTGAAGGAGTGCTGACCTGCAACAGACACGAGACCCTGGAGGCCATCATCAACAGACTGGTGGAGGCCGAGGTGAGGGCTGCATGTCATTATGTGTCACCAAGTATCCGTCTCTTGTGGCCGGTTTGCCCGCTGTTGCTTTTTGCTGTTACCGTCCAGAGTGTAATGAATTACAGCCTGTAGATGATTAACAATGTCTGCAATGTTGCTCCACACAAGTCCTACATACAGGGTTCCTATGCAGTATGGAAAAAATGAAAGAGTATGGGAAAATATTTGTGTTTCCAGACTATTGCCCCTATTCTTTTTTATAAAATATAAAATTCATAATTTCTAAAAATAATAATAAAAAAAGTTTTTTTTATGGCGTTTGGAGCCAAAATATTTACCGCTGTGTGACGTTACGTGTACAAAGGGACTGTCATTTCCACGCTTCCCACTCATTGTCTATGTGAGTTTCGAGAGACTGGGCGTCGCGTTGGCTGCTCCTCATTTGCATAAAGTTGAGGTTGCTATGCAAATCAAGAGCACCCAGCGTGAGTCGCTGCCTCTGGAAATTCCAGAGAAACGTTTAAACGGACTGTTGTCGATCTAAAATGACAGATTCGGCAACTGCGTGGTTTATTTCTCGCCCCAAATGTTTACCGAAACACATCTCTGCGAACTATTTTTGTAATATAAGAGAACGTTTCCAAACGAGCCGCCGTGTTTGTTTGGTTTGAAATCCGGGAGCAGACAGCTCACGAGTGAAAGCGTTCGTCCAGTCAGGTGCAGCAAAGCAGCCTGCGTGTTTTCTTTGTTGGTCAGTAGTGATGGAAGAGAAACTGGCAACTGCTGTGTCAGGATACAGACACGCCCATCAATGCTGGGAAGCTGCTCGACCCCCTCGTGTCCAAAAAACGCCCCTGTGGGCACGTACACTGAGAGAGCGCGGGACAGATAATAAACAGCTATTTGTACTCTGATGTCAAATATGGTCTGAAAATTCTACAGAGATGTCAGGAAATTTTAGTCTGGAATTTTGAAATGGAAAATGTGTAGGAACTGGTTTTTTTAATCAAAATATCTCAAACTCAATTCAATTTAATTCCGTTTTATTTATAGTGTCAAATCATAACAGAAGTTATCTCAGGACACTTTTCATAGAGAGCAGGACTATGATATTCAA
>JAOVVB010004988.1:0-17108 GCA_028570985.1 Heterobranchus longifilis | reverse complement strand
TTCTCGACGAACAAACCAGTGTTTCCACTACTGCGCCAGTGGAAAGCCAAGCCAAGCGAGTTTACATATTTTTTATGTTTTTTTTTTTTTTGCTTTTTTATATAAGATTTAGTGAAGGAATTGCACCGTGAGTCCCAAGAATCTTATCAAGGACGGTAGCAAGAAGAAAAGGGAGCCGCTTTCAGTTTCGCTAGAAAAGCACACGGTGCCGAGAGGAATCATAAATTAAGGTGAGGTTTAATATCTAGTTATTTTATATTTTACTTCATTTACATGTATTTTCTAATTGTTTTGTAAATGTAAAGAAATATAATTATAGGGGTTGGAAGTTGGTAATATATGTAATATGTTTGGGTGGCTGGAATGGATTATCTGCATTTACATTATTTCCTAAGGGACAATGTTTTTCCTATGTTACATAATACGAAGTTTTGACTTAAGAACTCGCCTCCGGAACGGACTAAATCTGTATGCTGAGATACTGTTGTGCTCACATTTTGAGAGATTTCTTCACTTCGCATTTTTTTTCTTCTTCTTCTTTTGAGGTTATGTGCGATTGGTGCAGTACTGCCATCTACTGGACTGGAGTTTGGAGCAGATCGCCAATATATGCTGCGGTGTGCAATTTAATCAATTAAGAACAAAAGCTAACTACTCCTACTAGTTTTTAATAATTACTCCCGTAAAAAATTTAGCTGCTTGAGACTCATCAGACAATAAACATCAGTGTACTTTAATTGAATCGACTCAGAAATTGTATTGCACAGAAATCGAATCAGATCGTGTTTACAGTTAGTTACCAGTTTAGCATGATGTATATTAACATTTATTACATCAAATAAGGTGCATTCCTTACTCTATGTACTTTAAACAAAATCGTTTTGCGTGAATGAATAACCCTAAAAACAGAAAGAGTTTACCCAAAAGAAATGAGTAGTGCTACCTTGTACAAAATAAAAATAAAAAAAGAGAACTGGAATCAAGCTAAGATCATTTCTTTTCTTCACTCGTCTTGTCGAGTGTTTCCTCCACTTCACCAGTCACCGTCTGCATGACAGAACCGCAGATGCATCGAATCCATTATGCAGTCAGACGTACTGTACTGTAGGTTTAAATACCGCATGCTCAAATTGGCGTGTTTTTTCACTCAATGCGGACGCGCTCTATAAAACCGAAGCATCGCGCAAATGAAGCTAAAGTGCAAAGCTAAGGCTGTTGGATTCGGTTGACTGACCTCGCTGAAGGAGGACGCTTAAAGGAGAGAGACAGAGAGAGAGAAACCCACGCATTAATGTGCTTTACACTACATTAACTTCTTAGTATTTAAAATAAGTGTATTATTCCTCTAAACATACATTAGGGGAAATAACAAAGGCGCAACCTCTTGCTCTGAAAAATGAGTCCGATGTGAAGTGGCAAAACCTCATGTGTCCACTGGGAGCTGGCTCTGAAAGTGTATCAATCACCTTAAACACATTTACAGGACAGATTTAGTAAAGTGGATTGGTATGCTTTACATTGTATATTCATTTCAAAATCGTATAAGACTCACTTTGTCAGACTTAGGAACAAATCAGACATATAAATGTGCTTCCGGAACGGAACTCGTTCGTAAGTCAGGGACTACGTGTATGCATAATTAGGGGAGGAGTTGATTTGACTGACAGCTGCAATGCAGGTGTCAAACTGCTAGTTGTTTCCTACGTCCTTATTTGTAGTTCAACTAACCGTAAGAGCTGACATGGGATGATGTGTCAATCAAATGCAAAGTAACATTGGAATATAAATTCATGTTAGCCACCTTAGCATTTTGTTAAGCTAAATCTAAGCTAGCTAGCTTGTGGCAAATAATATCATTCGTCGTGTTCCAACCAACAGCCCGGCTCTGTTTGTTCTGCCACTTGCCCGTTCAGGGATTACCCGTGGTTTAGGCGGAGTCAGGTACCGCCAAGACAGCCATGACCAGAACTCACACAGCTGAGCTTCTTCAGAAACTGTACATGTGACATCACAGAGAGTTCGCAGCTCTTTTTATACAGTCTATAGGTATGACTGAAGTGGAAAAGTAACAAAAGCGCTGAAATTGTTATCCTTGCTAGACAACATCGTGAGGTTCCTCCTTGCCGCGACTGTGATGATTTCGACATGCGTTCGGTGCGATGCTAAACCGCAACCTCAAAGCTTCACTTAATCATCGACTTCTGGCTGATCGTTTACTTTTAGAGAGAGACATTTGTGTACGTTTTACGTTCCAGTTTATGAAGCACTTTTGAAGCTTTTCTCACGTTTGTGTTGATGGAACAAATTGCTTCAGTCTGATAGAATTTTAACAGAGATGATAAATTCCTTTTTTCCACGACAATCAGAATTGTTCCTTTTATCATTTCAACACGAGGGCTTTAAAAAAAACATGATTTGATCGGCATTAATGCATTAACGTCTACTTAAAACCTTAATTAAATCTGTCCTGTACGCTTAATAAACAGCAGCACTAACATGATTCACTTGACCGTATGTCTGATACAGATATTCGCACCGAGCTCACTGAGATTTGGGGTCACATTTGTGTTTTAGGGGAATGACACAGGAAATCTTAGAACTTCTCGGGAAACAGTTTAAGGTCACGAGCGTTTCCTGTATGCCCAATATGATCCTAATGGATGAAGGAAGCGTTATTAATTCACACGTAGCTCACTCGGAGTCTTGGCCGTGATTATGAGATCACACGTTTGTTTCCAACACAGATGCTCAAGATGTGGTCACATTAATTAGACAACTAATGAAACACTTCAGGTCATGCCGCTTTTGGAAAATAATCAGATGGGGCCCAACATGAAGGTGAATTATTATTTCATTCCAGTAACAGCACGTCTCGAAGTGTTTTATGTCTTTCAGCACTTTGCCAACACTAAGATATAAAAATGATGCGACATACTGTACATTTTATCTGTTTGTAGTTACGTTTAATGTTGTGTATATTCTCACTCACTCATCTTCTATACCGCTTTATCCTGTATTCAGGGCCGCGGGGACCTGGAGGCTTAGAGCAGGGTACACCCTGGACAGGGTGCCAATCCATCACAGGGGACACACACATACACACTCATTCACACATTACAGTCAATTTGGGAACACCAATTAGCCTAACCTGGACTGTGGGAGGAAACTGTAGTACCCGGAGGAAACCCACCAAGCACGGAGAGAACATGCAAACTCCACGCACACAGAGACGGGAATCGAGCACGGCCGGGAATCGAACCCAGACGCTGGAGGTGTAAGGCGACAGTTCTAACCACTACACTGGAGACTCCTTCCCTAAACGTTAAAATGTTTGTCCAACAACCATCTAAATAAATGAGCTGTTACTAAAAACACTGATGTATTAGTTTTCAGTTAACGTTGGTGTGTTTTCACTTTTGTGTTTTGGATAGTGGGGAGGGAAGATCATGATTGAACCTGATTTGCACGTTTCTTATTGGATACAAAACACTCTAGCTAATCAGAAACCCGAACCGAGCATGTGACGTTCGGGCATCTTTTAAAGACCCAGAGTCTAGAAATTATCAAGTGATGTTCGATAAGGACCTCCCCTTTTTCGTTTGCAGTCGACGTCACCCAAGACACAACATCAAAAGCGAAAACACTCTGATGTGAACTTAAAACGGAAAAGTTGGGTCTTAAAAAGATTCCGGATTGTCACATGCTCAGGTCTGATTGACTAATGTGAAAACACACCGATGTTGACTGAAAACTGAAAGGGGAGGTTTTTGAAAAGGTGTATGGAGCATCACATACTTATTCAGTAATGACCTCCTCTTTCCGTTTTAAGTTAGCGTTGTTGTTTTTTCGGTTTTGCCCTTGACTCACATGACCACAACATGTTAAGGGTAGATCTTTATTACATCACATACTTGTTTCTGCTACGCTATATGTCCAATCAGAAAAGAGCAAGTCATGTTCAGTCGTGATCTCACCTTCCCGTTTTGCATTTATGTCAGGACAAACACGACAACGAAAGCGAAAACACACCAACTTTACCTGAAAACAGAAAGAGAAGGTTATAAAAAGATGTGTGAATGTCACATGCTCGCTGTTCAATCAGAAACAAGGAAGTTTTATTATATTTATTTATTTTTTCCCCCGATTTTCTCCCTAATTTAGTCATTTCCTATCACGTGTTTCCTCCGAACCACGTGACACCAGCAGACCGCATCTTTATCGAACTGCTCGCTCACGCACCATTGGGGGCGGAGTAACACACTCGGAGGACAGCGCTATCCGCTCCTTCCGCTTGCGTGAGCTCACAGACGCCCTGATTAATGTGGGAGCACGAAGTACCTCTCGTCGCTCCCCTCTGAGAGAGCTCGGCCAATCAGCTCTCTCTAGACCTCCGGCTGCGAGAGGTTACAGCATCACCCGGGAATCGAACCAGCGATCTCCAAATGATAGGGCGAGCACTGGTGGAGCACTGTTGGAACAAAAACCAGAAAAGCCCTTATTGAACATCACATGCTTGTTTCTGATTGGCTAGAGCTCCATGTGTCCAATCAGTAACGAGGAAGTGATGTTCCAGTGGGAGGACCTCCACTTTGCGCTTTGTGTTCATGTTTCCCAAGACACCAGAGCAAAAGCAGAAAGACAAATCAGATAGCGTTTGTCCTGCCTGCGCGAGCCTCTGATTGGGGGAAACTGTATTCAAGACTCATCACGTCTTTTTGGCCGACATGGTTCTTATGTGTTCCGGTTCTGCACATACGCTGCAGTGTTCTGCAGATGAAGACACGGAATCGCTAACGCTTCCTGTTATTGATTGCTGAACTGCTCGCTAATTGAATTAGATTGGCAGCTTGTAAGACAAGAACCAGATTCTCCAGAGGCCAACGGTCTGCCCGCGGGTTTAATGTGGACGTGATACACATTGCCAAAACGCTTCGCAGACCATCTGTGTGCGTGTGAGTGCGTATATATGTGTATGTGTGTCTGTGTGTGTGTGTGCATGCGTGCTTCATCCTGATCATCAGATTTGATGAACGCTGTATTGATTCTTCTCAAGAGTCTCTTTTTTCATTGTTCAGGGAGACGAATCTTATAACCACATCCCTAAACAGAGATCACATGACGCTATGAAACAAAGCCTTTCTTCCTTTAGCACTAGAACTCAGTACGCTCACTTTTTAGATGTTTGTCTTTCAAAATTTTCTTTAAAATTTTTGTAAAAAACAAACAAAAAAATTAAGTATAATAATTAAAATGCACATGATATGACATCAAATTATTCTAATATCACGAATCAAATACCAAAATTATGTTTACACGTGATCAAATATCAATTTACCAGGTTGTGTTGTTATTAAAACAAAAATAATAATAAATAAATAAATAACTTCAGAATGATGTGGTGAAGCGGAGCCACGCATCACAGTTCCCATGACACAGCGACTTTGGATTATCAGCTCCACTGCGCTAAAGATGTCAGAAAAACCTTAAAAAAGGTTATAGCTCTGAAACTGGAGACTCCTTACGTAACATGGAAAAAAAATCAGCATGCCAAAGATTTGCCTCAGTTGAAAAAAGCTAAGTGTATGTATGTCATGTGTTGTATGATAAGAGTTAAAATAAGAATTAAAAAAATGGAGAAAAAAAAAAATCTTCAGAGTATTAAAATTTTAAATCCAGATGTTTTTATATGAATTGCTATGATGATAATTATGCAGCTGTACAGGTTTAATCAGGGTCCACTTAAAATGGCTAAATAAAATGTCTGTAACGTTTTTACTAGTACTGTTAATTGATAACAGTCATAGTCTGTTAATTAATCATAATTTAAAAATACTCAGATTTACTTTTATTATAAATGTATAAACGTGTTGAAATAAAGAAATCCATAAGAAACTGGTAAGAGAAAACAGATTTATGCGTTGTTGTTTTTTTTGTAATATCTTAAACATTAACATTTAACAAATGTTAAATTCTAATTTCTCAGATGGGACCGGCGCTGCATGCACTGGCTGGGTACCATGAGGTGTCTTTAAGATCCGATGATCAACAACTTAGAGCCTTAGCAGCCTGAGCCACCGCTCCCAAATCTTACATTTAATGTGTTATTGTAAAAATAGTTTCCCCTTGAAGGTAACTTGAGCACACGACTTTGGTTTCATCCAAACTTCCATCTAGAAGCTTTTTATAATGAAACTTGTGGTTCAGCACACCTGGTGATGTTTCCTCGGCCACCTTATTATCCGTGCTATTATCACACACAGCTGGGTAACTACACTGCAGTTATGGGAAGCCATTAGGGTCAAACTTGGTCATGTGATTAATTTGTGTTAAAAACAATAGTAACGTTAAAATTTCTAGATTAATCACACGTGTTAACATGCTAATATTGACAGTTTTTAGAAATTAAAATTATTATTTTCTGTGGCAATTCATGTATTTTCCTACATAGTCCGAAAGTGATAAATTTTTTTTATATAAATTTTAAATGTATATACTGTATGCTGGTATTTGAAGCGGTAAATTCCTCTACAATCCTGCAGGTGGGGCACTTCAAACTATTTACACAGCACAGCAAATTATTAGTGTAACATCAATCAAAATGAAATGAAGTTGTAACAAAATCTGAAATAAAGAAAATAGAATCAGGACATTTGTAAAATCGTGATACTTAGATAATCGCGATACAAATCGTATCGGTACCTGGGTATCATGGTGATATCGTATCATTTTGTATCGTATTGTCCCTATCAGGTTGTATCCGAATCTGTAATCTTATTTATTAAGAAAGCAAAGTAGTCAGATTCTCATCAAGGGCCGTTCCAGGCTCCGAACACACAACCTTGAGATTTCTAAATTAAAAGGTCCCATTTTTACACACTTAGCATGTGTGTTAGTGCTCCTGCTAAAATTACCTTCAGATAATCCTTTTTTTGTTTCATACCTTTCAAACTTTCTTTAGTTCACTGCTTCTCTAAATGTGCTATTTTAGTGTCTATGTAAACGGGTTACTGCTAAGCCACGCCCCTAAAGAGAACAGCAGAGCTGAGCAACAAGTCAGGGGAGGAAAGCTTCTTATATGAGGTCACACAATGGGGAAACACAAATGTGGCCAGTACAAACATGGAAAAAGGCACGTCTAAAAAGTATGTTTTGGATATAGGGGTCATTTAAAACAAAAGTATTTAAACCAAAAAAAAAAAAAGTATTTAAACGTGTTTTTTTTGCTACATTTTGAAATGCTCGGATGTGCGGGATTGGATCTCGGTAGACAAAGCTAACCTTTTAAACTTGGATTTAAAAAAATATTTTATAAGACGCGTGTCACGATGAAAATGTGAAACTGCCACTCTCGTCCCACAGCGTGCCGCGTCCCGGATGAACCCCGACGACTCGGATCGCTCGAGTGTGCAGAAACCGAACCTGGCGTGATCTTTTCTAAACAACCCCTGTGTTTCACTCCGACGCTTGCGACCGACCCTGTGAGAACGCGTCGATGCGCTTTTCTTTCTTTTTGTGCTAACGAGCGCTGTTCTGTATCACTGCCCGAAAGCGTTTCCCCCAGGTTTCCGGTGACCTATAGTTTACAGGTCAGAGTTATTTCTCCTCAGTGTTGTTTTTTTTTTAGATTGAAAAAAAACATCATTAGCCTCAGCGAAGGACATTTTCCCCATAATTAACTGCTGTGTCTAAATAATACCTGCTTTAAAGCAAACCGCGCTTCCTCTTATCGTCGCTAAACCACACGCCAGATGTTTTGCTTAAGAAAGCACTTCATATTTCACCCTGATCATGATAGCAGTGTAATTACTGTATAATAAGGTTCTTTATTAGAGTTGGATTTGCATGGAGATTGTATATTATAGCTAAGTAGGGATAAGTAGGTCAGAGTTTCATGCTAGTTGAATGATCTTCGATCCAGAGACGAGTTGAGTCGAAGGTCAGAAACGGCGGCGTCTCAGTGCAGTAAACTTATTCTGAAAAAAGACTTACCTTGTACCTAAATGTTTAAACAATAAATAAAATAATACCTGAGTTGTAAATAACATTGTATAGCCTGACGCACTTTCTCAAAATAAATATATTTTACTTCAAGAACTCATACAAAAGTCGTGCACGTGTTGAGATATCGCATTTATTCAGTACTGTACAAAAAATCTATTATATATTTTATACTTTATGGCAAATACTGATATATACACTGTAATAGTTTCTATAGTAACCACTCATGTATACAGTAGGTATTTCTAGAGAGCACTAATAATGTCATTGTTTAAATGTATACCTGTGAATATGAGGTATTTACGAGGGTGAGTCAAAAATTATCCGCACTCTGGTTACATTAAAACTTCTGGTAGCCGCACTGTCTTATCAGCGCTTTACGTTGAGGGCTCCTGTCTCTCCAGTCACTGCTGTGCAGGTGTCAACGTGTTACGTCAGTTCATTTGTAACTGTGATGCGAGCAAAAATGGACTTGTGATTTGCATGAAAGAAAAGCAGCGTGCAGTAATTTATTAAACGTTTTTGTGATCTGAGATCGTACCTGGTACCGTTATAAGACTTTGTGCGTAGTATGGAGAAAATGTTTTGTCACGAAGAAGTGTGTGTATGAATAGATCCAAGCGCACTGAGGGAACTAGGCGGGGTACACCCTGGGCAGCCTGCAGACACTCACTCACACACTATGGGCCATTTTTGGAACAGCATTTACCCTACTATGCAAGTCTTTGGACTGTGAAATCAGCACGGGAAGAACATGCAAACTTCACGCACACACAAGAGATGGAAATCGAACCCTCAACCCTGGACTCTAACCGGTACCCCACCTTAGCTGCTACTAAAAGCGATTTTTGCGATGTTTGTCAATAACCTGTTTTGTCTTAAAGACCTTCCCTAACAATAAACAGATCAAAACGTCTCCTCCTCGTCTCCTCGCGTGGCCTTCGTCCTTCAGAACTTAAGCGCAAGCTGCTTCAAGAGACGCCGAAAAACCTCGTCCCATATGATGTCTTTCCTTCCCCTGAAACAACCCTGGAGGAGGGCCAGGAGTGCTTAGTGGGCCAGCTGTTGATGAAGAAGGGGCTTAAGAAGATTCCGGATGAGACCGCGCTAGAAGCTAATTAGCCAGCCGATGCGGTTTAAGCGTGACTTTGGAAGTCGGTGTTGGGAATTCTGGTCTGAACGGTGAACTGATTAATTAGGGTTACAGCGTTCATGTCGGAAATTAATTAAAGCGCTGGTTCTCGACTCCGGCCCCGGAGCACCGAATGCCCTGCACATTATAGTGTTTTCCCTGCTTTATCACAAACACGTCAGGTCAGTGAAAGGCTGTTAGTGAGCTGATTAGTTAAATCAGGTTAGCTAGGTGCTGAGTAAAAAACTCAAACATGCAGGAAGAGCCTGTGAATTAAAGCACGAGGGCCAAAATTGTGGTTTAAAATGAAAGTGACCAAATCACACTCAAACTTAAGAACATTTGTCTCCGTCTGAGAACGCGCTAATCGATGAGCCAAACAGAAAGACCTGGATCATACATAACGTGTGATCATCATGTCAGAAGATCTTCAGTCTGCTTGGCTCATCTATTAGAGTAGCATACAGCATGATGTAAAGCAGCTCAGAAATGAGGAAAACCCAGCATTCCTTTCATTCTGAATTAGCAGTGTAGAATGTTATTATGCCTTTATCAGTGAAATTCTTTCTTCGCAAATCCAAGCGTAACTGGCTTCAAGCGCAGGCTCAGCCATGATACAGAGCCCCGGGAGCAGATGGGGTTAAGGGCCTTGCTCAAGGGCCCAACAGTGGCAACATGGTAAAGCTGGGGCTCAAACCGCTAACCTTTCGATCAGTAACTCAGAGCCTTAGCCCTCTGAGATACCACTGCCCTAGAAATAGCCAAAGCACTGAGCAAACACATACACTCACACAGAGGTTAATAAGACACCAGTGAGACTAATTAAGAGCAGGAGGTGGACAAACAGGAAGCAGATTCTCTCAGTGACCAGGAGAAAGCCTAAGATCTGAGGCGATGTGCCTCTAGAGAACGTCTGAGCCAGGCGAGGTTCCTGAGGTTTCCCGGCTGCATGGAAACTCCGCAGATCAGGATCCAGGAATGCAGCTCAACCTTGGGAAAAATGGCATCGCATCCGCTGTCTCTCCAGTCGTATATGATCATTAGGTAATGGCAGGTTATTGGGACAGAGGCTAGTTCCGGGATAGAGACAGTGTCTCAGAAGGAGAAGAGATTTTATTAGCTCCTTTCTGTTTTGAAAAAGTTCTAATAAAAACAGGATGTTCTTGCGCGTCTTTATTCCGTCCTGCATTAAAATTCCCAAAGCTGATGTCTCTCATAGAAACCACTATGATGATAAAACATCGCAAGTTATCAGTCGTAGATGGTTGCATTAAAATGTGCTCTGTCTCCAGAAGATAAAAAAAAAATCATGATTATTAATTTCCTCGTAACTTCATAGCTTCTATGCAACACATTCAGAACAATCAGACATTTTGTTATTATTTTATATAACCCTCATAAACTCAGGTATAAACAAATCAGCGTCACAGATCTGCAGAACCAACTTTACACAACCTCTCAGGCCAATAAACCTAAATCTCAAGCACCACAGAGGAAACTGTGTATTATGGCAAAAGCTCAAGATAGCTCCTAAACCGGCCCGGCACGGACAGGTGTGTGTGTGTGTGTGTGTGTGTGTGTGTGTGTGTGTGTGTGTGTGTGAGAGAAAGTGTGTATTTCTCAGGATGTTCAGTGATCGCGTTTGGTCTTTATGCCGTACTCTATAATATGTCCGGAGCTAAATCAAGCTATTGTGTGTGAAGTGTGAAGAGTGCGGAGTCCTCGCGCTTCCTGTCAGCACCGCGCCGAGACCGTGTTATCTCGGCTTCGGATATCAGGACGAGTGAAGATCCTTGTCTGAAACAATAGCCCATGCCAGGATGAGCATGCACACACACACACATACACACACATACATACACACACATATATATATGCACAGGGCACTCAGTCAGGATTACACTGTGGCACTATTTACAGAAACATGATATTATTGGATGTATACAGTACAGTACACTCAGCAGCCTCTTTATTCAGAGTGTTCTCCTGCTGTTGTGGTTTATCTACCTCAGAAGTATGTGTTCTGACGTGCTCTTCTGCTCAGCACGGTTAAAAAGACTGGTTCTATTTGTGCTGAGCGCTCCCTGGATGTTTTCTGTTTTTTGCACCATTCTAAAAAATATATATATTTAAAACATGTTCCTAACAGATACAAATACAGATACGAATATGAGACGTAGTAATCGAGGTGTGCTTGGACTGGGATCGAGGAGGAAAAAAAGAGTTTAAGTTACGCTAGGGTTAGAAACTATAATAATAGGGTTGGTAATAATATTTTAGGAGATTAGAGGAGATTTGTGCTCTCAACGCGCCCACTTTGGTTTAAAATATAGATATCAAATATAGATCCTGGATATTTGAAGCCCTAAACAGGCACAGATACTTTTTGTGTTACACCCCTTACTCATACACAGATAGTCCCCGACTTATGAACGAGGTCCGTTTCGGAAGCACGTTCGTAAGTCGGATTTGTTCATAAGTCTGACAAAGTGACTCTTATACACCTCTGACACGAATATACAATATAAAGCATACCAATCCACTTGACTAGATCTTTGTCCCCTTTCCTCACACTGCCATAATGTCGCCAAAAGCCGTAACCGCGCCTAAGGGAATCTCACAGTGAAATGTAACAGTGTTGTCTTTGCGCTCTTAAATCGCGAGGGGAATCCCAGATGCTATTTTGTCTGAGAGCCGTTTTACACTGTATTGGACTGTGAACTCTGTTCTGTTAAGGAATTTCTAAAATTATATAAATTAGGATTATTCACTATCAGTACAGCTTTACAGGAAAGACATTTTCTATCATTGTGCTCCCGGACTGATTCATTGAAACCAGTTAGGCCGCCTTCCGCACACACACACACGTATCTGTGGAAAATTTTAACTGGAATCTTCGTAACTCATTCTGATCATTTTGATTTATATACATTCACATTTAAAGCTGCTTTGCGACAATGACAATGGGTAAAAGCGTTATACAGTGGAACCTCGGATTACGAGCATAATTCGTTCCGAAAGTGGGCTCGTATTCCAAAAAAATCTTTGCTCGTCTTGCGGAACACCCGTAAACTGTAGTACTCGTAATCCGAGGTTCCACTGTACAAATAAAATTGAAGTGAATAAAATTTAAATGGATCTTAATAAGTCTACTTGTATAGTGCAATGTTTCCCACAGGTCTGAAATATACTTGCCGCACAAAAGTGTACCTCTACTTACAACAAACAAATACAAATACTTTTAAGCCCAAAGTTTGATTCATTTGATATTTTTTATTAATTTCAGAGATCCAGCCTCCTACCCTTCCCCTCCATCTGCTCCATGTGAAAAGTTAGACAAAGAAAGTCAGTACGCCCTTCTTACACTTTTTATGGCTGCTGGTGTCTGCTGCATTTACTTCCTCTCAGTACCCCACTCTGACGGTAGCACAATAAGCAGGTACAGGAGCGGGAAGGCAGATGGCATCGTTCTCGTGAAAAGGTTTTATAAGTATACTCCATGTGTGGGAAACACTGTAACTGTTCGTTTACTGATTTGCTAAATTTAAAGGGTATCTATTATGCAACATTCACTATTTGTTCCTCTGCAGTAGCTCATATATTTAGACACTGAAACGGTAATTTTGGAGGAGGAGTGAAACAGCTGAAGCATTCACACATACACACTCACACCCACACTTTGGGGAGCTCTGAGTAAACCTGTGTTTACTTGTCAAAAATATATTAAAACACAGGACCTTTAATTCCTTATTCTGGTTTATCTATAGTATATACAGTAATATCCAATTTCAAGCAAGTGACAGGCATCACATGCAGGATCATTTGCGAGGACAAATAAAAGCGATGAAGGGAACGTGGTAAGAACCGACAGCGATGGCGACAGCGATGGCGACAGCAAGAGCGCGGACGCCCCCGCGAGGTTTGCGGATCCGCGCAGATTAACATGTTACGGCAAACCGAGCGGATACGGTGATAATAGACGAGGAGCGGAGAGCAGCGGTGGTGATAGCGCTCACAGTCCCAAGCCATTGCGACATTTAAAAGCTGGAGTAACACGTGTACAATCATGTCAGAGCGCTATAACTGAACCTCGGTCCAATTATTACCTGCTTAGTGCTTGGGGGGTAAAACACTGCACAGACGGGCAGTTTGGCCGATGTAAAGGATGCAAAGGAAATAGCATCAGGATCATTGCCATGGCACATAAACCTGAATAAACTCCTCAAAAATAATTTTTCTTGATAGCTGTCAAGCTTACGATGCTCGTGAGAAATTTATATTTATAGCTGCTATAAGATAAGCGAGAACAGGAAGTAACTTCTCGTCTCCTGGGTATTACATGCAACTATAAAGGGATAAATCAAGTTATTTTGTGTTGCTGTTGGTAAAACGGTCCCTCATTGGGACATTTCTCATACGTGTGTAGTGTTATTGGAAACCAACATCATCAACACTGATCATTTCCCTATTCCTGCACCCTCTGAGGTGGTTTTATTCCCTGCTCACTGGATAGGAAATAAATGTGAAGCGGCGGTATCGTCCTGACTGTCACGCTGGCGAGCTGCCAGCTCCTCCAAACCCACTGAGCGAGAAGGGTGCGATGTTTTTTTTTCCTCTCTCTCTCTCTCTCTCTCTCTCTCTGTCTCTCTCTTTGCAAAGCTGCCAACACATTTTGCCAAATTGGAGAACAAGTTAGTCTTTTTTTCTCATGAGCCCTTGTTATAACCAGGAAGGTGACCATAGCTGGCATTGGATGGCGCTGACGGCGGTGAAGATATCACTTCGCCGAGGAGCAGGGAACTGGTCTCGTAGGTCACAAATCCATCCAGGCAATTTCCAATTCAGCCCATGTCCAGGTCTGGCATCCATTTCTGCGTTGGTATCGGCTCCGTCTCCATTTCCTTATCATTGACAATCGGTCCCTGAAACGTCGATCTCACACTGAGTTTTAAACTCTTATAGCAATAATCGTTCCTGGTTTATCAGGTACCACACAGACAGCAGGATGGTCCCAGATATCCCAGTTGCTTTGATTCAAACTTCATCGGTTTCTTCCCGGACGTCCGAGCCTTCCTCAGCGAGGTCTTTGAACCTAATCCATAATCGATGTGAACAGAATGATGTTCCTCTGAGAGCGCTTTCTACTGTGAAAACCAGGCTACGGCTTTCCATCTAGCCATTAGAGATGTTTACGGTGTAGACGGTGGAGACGATGATCTGCCAGGAGCCCGTTTGCCAGCCGAACGCTTAGAAAAGAACAGCAATAAGCTCGAGGACGTGAAAAAGATGTTACAATCCTCTATGATGCTGTAGTGAAAAAATATCCGAGATCACACGTCAATTAGCAAGAATCGCTGGAAACAGACTTGTTGTCAAGGCGACAGGTCTGTAAGCGCAAACCTGGTCAGGAGCAGCTTATATAACGTAAGCAAAAAGGCATCTTCTCGTGTCATGAAATCTGGATTTTTTTGTGCTATTTTGGAAAAAGCTGGTCTTTCATCCGGGTCATGCTGGATCTGGAGACAATCCTGGGGACCGTCAGGGCTTAATGAGATTCATAGTTTAGTCCACATGTAATGTAAAACACCTTATGGGTAATTTAGTGCACCGAATCTGCTTACTGCATGTGGGTGGGAAGAACCTGGGAACCTTGAAGGAACCTACATGAGCCTGAGGAGAACATGTGGAGAAGCATCTCATGCAGTCAAGTCTACTGTTATGGAAAACGAATGAGCTTCTGACCAATCACAACAGAGAATCCAACAGTGCTATGTTACCCTATAACCTACAGTAAAGTGCTGTGAAAAAGTATTTGTTTTTATGGGGTGTTTTTTTTTTTTTGCATATCACAAATGATTGACATCATTAAACAAATTTTTATGTTATGCAAGGCTACCCAGAGTAAATACAAAATGCAGTTTTTAGATGATTTCATTTGTTAAGGGGAAAAAAGCTCTAGATCTTTTAGCATGCTTCAGGCAGGGTCTATTTAAGCGATTTCTTGATTCAACGGGTCTGGCGGTAATCAGGCCTGGGTGGGGAGAGTAAAATCTAATTTAGCTTTCCAAAAAATGTGGTTAATCACAATTCATTCATTATTTAGCGAAGTTTGGTGGGGGCAATTACTTTTTCACACAGGGCCTGGTAGGTTTGAACTTTTTCAAAAGGTAGGTTTTTTTCCCCCTTAAAAATCAGGAAATACTTTTTCACAGCACTTGTATGTCGTGATCTTCATGCACTATAAGAAGCTCCTTGGCTTCTCCAGCTTAAGAGATTCACAGGGGGACGCCTCTGCACCAATCTGTCTGAGCTGTCTTTTGATTGGCTGCTCAGCTGTCAATCATCTGCCTGGAATCTTTTAACTGCAGCAGCTGGAATCCAGAATCAGCAGCTGAAACTTGCGTCAAATTGAAGAACAACAACAAGAAACCTGCTGAGGGACTCAGTTATCCCAGGGGACCAGCTGGGCCCAGGCCAAGTGCAACACGCCCGCTAAACACCAGCTCAGCCTGGCAGCTGGTGGAGAGGTGAAGCTGAGACATCGAGCTCGAAGGATACAAAGGACATGGGATGGAGACAGAGGGAGAGAGAGAGACACGGAAAGAGATTGCTAAACATGCCTATAATTTAGCTATAATTTACACATCCTGTAGGCGATTATCAAGAGAATAAGAGAGAGAGAGAGAGAAAGTGAGAAACTGAGACAGAGAGTAAGACAGAAAAAGTGGGTGAGAATGGAAGGAGAGACAAAATGAGAGAGAGAGAGAGCGATAGAGAGAGTAAAATAGGAAGGTAAGAGAGAAAAAGAAAAAACAGAGTGAGGTGGAAAAAGAGAGATGAGAGACAGAAAAAACTAAAATACAGTAAAAATGACAGAGTAAGACAGAAGAAGATAAGAAGAAGAATGGAAATAAGAAGAGAGTGAGACAGAAAGTAAGACAGAAAATTGAGACAGACAGAAAGGCGGAAGTGGGAAAGTAAGACGGGAAAAGGGTGCAAGTAAGGCAGACATTGAGAGAGACAAAGAAAGATTAAAGACTGAGAGTGAGATGGAAAAAGAGACAGAGAGAGAGAGAAATGGCAGGAGACAAAAAGAGAGTGAGACCAGGATATAGATGAAGAGAGAGTGAGACACACAGAGAGAGCTTAAAGTAGAGAGAGTGAGACACACAGAGAGAGCTTAAAGTAGAGAGTGAGACAGAGAGAGCGAGAGAGAGAGAGACAGAAAGAGAGCTAGCAGTATATCTTTCTCATTCAGTGAGTTATGGCTCTGCTGTAGTGGAGGACGTGACCTGCTTGATATTATGCCAGCACATTAACAAACACACATACATACACACACACACACACACATGCACACGCACACACACACACATGCACACGCACACACACACACACACACGCTGTGACCCCTCCATATGTGCAGCAGAGAGGGACGGACAGGAGGAGAAATCCAACACACCCCGAGGCTGCACACACACTCCTTTAAAGAAAAGTCAAAACAGCCAAAGTTAAAAAGATCCGGATGTTTTATTTGGTTTCTACGGAAACCCTGAGAAGAACTTTTTTTTTTTTCTTTTTTCTGGGATGATTTTCTGGGATGTTTATCCTGTCAAAATAATAGTGATTCACGATATTATCAACAAAATATGTTTAAAACTCTTAAAACGGCGCTAAAACACACTGGAGTCACTTTACCTTACATTGTGATTTGACTTTTTTCTAAAAACATTATGACTTTTTTCTCAAAACATTACGACTTTTTACTAAAAATATTACGACTTTTTTCTCAAAACATTACGACTTTTTTCTAAAAACATTACGACTTTTTCCTCAAAACATTACGACTTTTTTCTCAAAACATTACGACTTTTTTCTCAAAACATTCCAACTTTTTTCTAAAAATATTACGACTTTTTTCTCAAAACATTACGACTTTTTTCTCAAAACATTACGACTTTTTTCTCAAAACATTACG
>JAOVVB010004987.1:16873-32286 GCA_028570985.1 Heterobranchus longifilis | reverse complement strand
CTCCTTGTACATATCTCCTAAACTCTGCAGCTCTCACTCATGACATACTGTTTACATATTCCTTATTGTTATATTATTTATACATTAGAGCTAATTATTCCACCTGTCTTCGGAGCTCTTTCTCACAGGTATTTATTCCTATTTATTTTTTGTAATGCACCTTTACATCAGGACAAATTCCTCGTACGTGAAAACTACTTGGCAATAAAACTGGTTCTGATTCTGATTGTAGCACTTGAACATTGGAAGTCAGTTTGAGTGTGAGACCCCTGGGTTAAAGTGTCTCTGTGTTCATCTTAAATCTCAGTACAACACCAGGACCTACCTGCAGGATTTTGTGACATCACAATTATTTTAATCTAATCACAGTCCAATATGCAATTTACAAACGTGCGATGTGGAAACCTCACGACACCAGGTCACAAACACTGAGGATGGACTTTTTTTACTCAGGTAGGAGACACCTTGTGTCCAGTACTACACAAAACAATATTAGCAGATCCACAGATGCTGGATATTTCAGTGACGGAGAAGGAAATATGTATTTTTAAGAATTTTCAACTATGTAGTTCAACTTGGATTTATTACCTAAAACAAAAAACAAATCCAAATGCTATTGCTGCCATTTTCGTTGTTGTACTTGTGTGTTCTGTTTTTGTTCAATGAATAAAGATGATTATTAGCATGCCACTGGCCAGGGTCCATCAAAAACATGTTGTGGAAGTCTTTAATTTTTTCTCTCATTTTAGTGTCTAATTCTAGTAAGACAAACGTGTGTATGTGAGTTTTCTTTCCCCTGAGTGATGACGTCACAGCGAGTCCTGGAGCGCTGCCAAGTGCTTTCATTCACACCTGATTAGATCACTCTGACCTGGATAACACGCGGCGCTCCACGCTCGCCAACACGCTGCCACACAAGCCTTTTGTTTGGCCTTAACTAAATACTGCTCCGGCACCCATCGACCTCCCAGTTAAAGCTCCGGTTACGTACGAAAATAGATCCGTTTATTTTAAAAGATGTCACCGTCACTGTCCACATACTTCCGTGCGTCCTTTACGTTGGCAACAGATGTTCAGCAAAACATCCACCAGAGGGCAGAAGAGAGTCAAAACGTTTCTGACAACAAATATGGTGAAGGTGGAGGAAGTCGTAATAATACAGGCTAGCTCTTAAGAAAGAGGGAACAGCGGAGGCAGCGTTGTAGACGGCAGTGTTTTATGGTTGTGTCTCTACACTGCCCCCATGATTTCTGGTGGTACTGCTCCTTTAAGTCTGTATGTGTAAGCTTTCAGAGAACGTGCAGAAATACAGATGAAATGAACAGAGTGCGGACAGAAGGCTCCGTCGTCTGTCGTCCGTCTCTGCAGGGCCTCTTTGCCAGTCGGGGGCCCAGACAGAGGGGTAAAAAACATCAACTGCCCACATAATTAGAATATATGTTAATATTTAATGTAGGCTGCATTAAATACTTTTTAAACATATATTTTAAAATCTTTTAAAAGTGTAAAAATCCAATCTAAAACTTAATGTCCAGTGTTTATATATTTATTAATGTATTTATTTTAAACATGCACCAATGTGCTTATGAATAAATAAGTATAAATTAAATGCATAATAAAGGGCTTTACTTTCCACTCATGAATATACATAACTAAATTAATGAGCATAATAATCATGTGGCAGTTAAAAGTAATTTTGTTTATTTACAAAAAATCCAGTCTGCCTCCTGTAATCTATCCATTTAATCCAGCCCTGCGTATCTGTATCTAACGTTCAGCATGAATGAGCCTGTAGACTGAGATGATATTAGGCCAATATCAGCTTATAATATCAGCTGATATATCGATGCATCTGAGGCTTCATGGGAACAACTCTAAACAGACGATGTTCTGCTGTCTGCACGGCTCTCGTAGTTGCGAGATTATAAAAATGATCTGTGTTGTAACAGTAATGAACCTTGATCCGTGTCTCAAACTATCTCATGTTCGATCCTTGAATTTGAGGGAATTGGGCCTGGAAGGACCTTGAAAAGTCCTTGAATTTGATGTTTAAGAAGGTGTGGGAACCCTGTATATTGTGTTTTTTGTACAGCTAATCACAAAACGCAGATTTGTTGCAACAAGCATCTCTTTCTTTTACTGCTGGAGACGTTAAGATTTTAAGAAGCATGGGAGTGGTGTAGTTCAGCTGGATTTATACATATTTTGAGCTGGTTATAGACTGGTTGTCTGTTATTTCTAAAATACATATTTTACTTTGAGGATATGAGGGGCTGCCTATGAGCTTGTCCCCTATTGTTTTGTAGAGCTAACTACTTTCATATACAGAGTTTTTAGGGTGTGAGTGTTATGCATATTGACTATGCTGAATATTGAATTATAATGTCTGCATGAGAGTTTTTCCAAAAGAAGCAGTCAATCTTTCAGATCGAGTATTGATTTATGTGTGTCTGTCCGGTGCAGGGATAGGTCCAGGACATGCAGGTGCAAACTTCTAGCTTATACCTTAATGAAAATTAAAAAGATGCACTGTACAATATAACAAACATTCACTTTCAACAACAACATAGCCACCTTATTTATTTATACTTCTTGCTAGCTAGCAGCCTAGTCAACAATGTCTCCCAGAGTCGGTGGGTTTTGTTGTGGTGTAAGACAATTAAGATAAGATAAGATATAGATTATTGATCCCACAACAGGAGAATTCACATGTTGCAGCAGCACAAGAGTTTAGAAAAGACACGATACAGATACAAATACAATACAATAGAGAACAGTTATTTTCTGTACCAGGTGAGTAAAACATATGTGGATTTTTCAAATGTTCTTGTTTTTTATCAGATACAGTAGATTGCATTAAAATAGCGATAATCAAGCTAGATATTGATTTTCCTGCACATATGCCCTTCATTCAATGTGTTTATGGTTGACATTGTTTTTCAGATATCTTTGCAGTTGTTGGCAGCTAGCTGTATTTTTGCATGTTTGATGATTAGCAGTTTACTGTTATACTGTGTCGCTTCTCAAAAACACTGCATCAATGTTTAATTATTAGTTTAATGCAAAGATTTATGGCAGACAGTGATTTATATCGTGTTGTTTAAACCCCATATCGCTAGATAGCAGTGTTGATCTGTCTTCAGCCATTTGACTCTTCCACACCAACGTAACAACATTCATGGTGGTGTACTTTTTTACCACGACAGTTTTCCTAAAAGTCTGTTCGCTACCAACGACAGCCTCCGAGTTCTCAACCTACACGCTGAAAATAACACGTTTTGAAGATTTGGATGGCGTAATAAGGCAGGCCGGCTCTGTTCTTTCAGTGAATGATTGTATTAGAATATGATAATATAATAATATGATAGTATAAGAATATTTTCGTGGAGGTGTTCCACCAAAACTGGTTCCCTTCCGACACTATTTTGCAGACGCACCGTCGCTGTATCTGGAAAGAAATACAAACAGGCCAGGGTTTTTTCACTGGGAGTGAAAGTGCATTCAGTCCAGACTTTCCTCCAGCAGCGCTGTGGAGATAAGTACACAAGACTAGGCTATAAATGAACTCCACCACGGTCACTTGTGTTAAACACAGACCTTATTTCAGACGTCGAAACAAAAACACATTCAAAAAAGGGAACGGGAAGTGCTGAAATGCTCACAATAGAAATTACATTGAATTACATTTTCCATAGAAATTACATTTAATTCATTTCCGGGTTTTAAAACTACAAACTTAGGCGCCCTATGATGCTATCTGTTACAAATAAATGATATGTCTGGAGCCAAGCCACACAAAGCAAAAAAAAAACAAAAAAAAAATCTCTGGTAGATTATCTCACCTGACAGACATTCTCCTTCAAGGACGCAGCTCCAATTTTCCCTTTTACATCCACTTGAGAAGAGAGGCTGTCGTTCAAACTAACAGACAGCGCCTACAGAGATGAAGAAAGAGATACTGTTACACTCGTGGATGCAAGGCTACAGATTATTTTACTTCATATATTTATGATGGATCAATACAACATGCACACCTCAGGTTTGGGCGTTAGTGTTCCAGTGTATACATTTTGTTTCTCCTCTGCGCTGCAGGCCTCCACCTCGGCCTCCTGCTTGGGGGTCTTAAATCCTCGGGGGCTGGGAGGCCCATGTGGAGTGAGGACCGCGGGGGGATCTTTGCTTTCTGAGTGCTGGGGGGCAGCAGCAGGGGCAGACGATGTGCTGGGTACAGGCTTCTCTTTCTTCATAGATCTAACCTATCCAACGAGAGATTTCATTGTGTTTAGGATGGTTAAATATATTTTTAACATCATATTGGCGGTATATGAGGACAGTGATTGCTTGTGCTTCTGTGGTACCTGAGTTTTCTTAACTAACACTTTCACCTCTGAGGTAACTCCACTGTGTCGCTTTGGCTCCTAGAAAACAAACACATTGTGAAATACATTCAACATTTTCCAAGTCCAAAACACTCCCACTGCCATCTAAATGCCAACATACCTTCTTCTTTGTATGAGCAACAGACACTTCTTCTATGGTACATTCCAGCACCTTGTGCGACAGCTTCCTTGGCCTCTTTCTTTCTTGGACCAATAACCCTGTATCTAAAGTTAAAAAAAAAAAAAAAAGAATCTCAATAATGCATGGACTATTCAAATCTAAAAATCACATCTCTGGGAGAAAAATAGGCATTTTAAAATCAAAGGTTTTAAATATTCTGTCCAGCAAGTCTATTTTAAATTAGGGCGGCAACTAACAATTGTTTTCATTATCAAATAATCTGCCCATTATTTTCTCGATTTTCTCGTTTTATCTATAAAAGTAATTATCATATATACAAAGAAGAGCATCAAATTAGCACATTTAAGAAACATGAAGCTTATTTGATTATTTGATTATCAAAATAGTTGCCAGTTAATTTTCTGTCGATCGACTGATCATTGCAGATGTATTTTACAGCAAGATAGTTGGATTAAACTTAATGTTCAGCACCAAGACTTAAATGTATTTACCAGATTCAGGAGGTAGATCCGTTTCTTCTGCTGTCTCTGCCTCGTCAAGTGAGGGTTGTGTTGTGGCTGGAGAGACTGAGGATGCTACAGGAGAAAGCTCATCCTGAGACGGACTCTGTTCCGGCTCTGCCGGAGCCTCGGAGGGCTCGACAGAAGACGAGTCTGAGGTAATTATTCCCGCTGTGGCGCTGAGATCCTGGAGTGCTGTCATCCCTGATGTCTGCTTACATACACACATGCAAACAAAGCATTATTATATAAAATTCCATTTTACATTTTCCAGAGATGAAAAGTCCATCAAGTTGCTATCTGTTTCTGCAATGACATCTTGATAACCTATCAAGAAGATCAGAAATGATACAACGATACGCATATTTGTACAGTACAGGAGGGTCGCCGTACGGACCAAGTACGGAGTGTGGACTGGCAGCTGGAGAGGTGCCAGTCGCCTCCTGGGCACTGCCGAGGTGCCCTTGAGCAAGGCACCAAACTGCACCAATGACGCCGTAACATGGTTGCACTAACCCCTGAATTGCATGTGTGCTTTGTGTTTCAAGAGAGATTTATGAAAGATACTTTTCATCTGCCAATTACCTTGTGGATTAACAAATAATACAAGTAATGATAGAAGTAATTATAGTATTATAGTAATTAGAATTACAATGGTGTGATTCTTATGATGTGTAATTACATCAATTATTCCCTAAAAATCAATATTTCAGAGGAATTTACTTCATACATGACAGATTTGGAGATTTGTTTTATGTTTACAGAGAAAATACTGTCAGAGCATATTTGGATATTTAATGTTTTTCTTGAAAACAGAATATTCAAGAACCAGGTGAATGAAAGGTACTTCATAATGACATCAGTTACTTTCATTTGTATTGTAAGAAAAATTAAAAGCGGAACATCTTACCAATTTGGAAGATTCTGAGGTGTGTTTCTTGGTTTTCTTTTTTGGGGCAAATATTTGTTCATACTCCTCAGTTGACTCCAGGAGCCTTTTAGTTGGTTTCCGGAGACGTTTGTTTTCTGAATGTCCTGTGAAAACACACATAAAATACACTTTCACATTTTGTCCAAAGTAACGTACAAATGAGGTCCAATCCAAGCCACAGCAGATCAAGGACAAGTGTTCAACATAACAAATATACAGGTATAAACACTTTCTTACTAATTTCACCTTCTCGTGCCATTTTTCCACTGCATGGTATGGCTTGAGACAACTTACTCTTTTTTTCAGTAGAAGGTGGAGGTAAAACACTGCAGACCACTGATTGGTCACATTTAAATAGCCAAACTACCATCAATAGCGACAGCATTTGACGCCATACAATTGACCAAGTGCAGACGTTCCGCTGTTTGATTGCCGATGATCGGATTCATCTAATGTCACGCTGCATGATGTCACGGCAGTCGCTAAGGCACTCAGCTGAGAATCCAGTCTACACTGAGGGGGTACTATCCACAGCAGAAAACGAAATAGAGAAAAGGACCTGGTAACAAAAGTGAGTGGAGTCGAGCAGAGTCGTACCACAGTGGAAACACGGCAATAGTGAACAAACTAAACAGCAGCAGTTTGTGTCTTACCGGCAGGCTTGCCGCTGTAGTCAGTGTTACTGGTGTTACACTGTGTTACACGGTGTTGGGGCATACACCGATTATATTATGTGTGCACTGCCCACACTGCTTGCTTTTTTAGAAATTTAAATAAAACGGATTTTGTTTATTTTTGCATATCAGCGCCCACCTTGTGTCTGCTCCGCTCCGTACAGCAGCAGCAGCAGCACAGAGAGTCCAATTTAATTTTCACTTTGACGACAAGACGATGGCGGAAGAGTTAGCGTCAAAGTGAAAAGCAAAAGTGAAGAATCAGATCATTTATATCATATATCTTTATCGTTTATAATAGATTATCGGTGTGTTTTCTTGCAAGATTCACTCACAAAAAAAGATCATCGCGAGCCGACCACGGAGCTCCGCGCCAATATGGTCTGTATACCATATCTTTTTTGTTAATAATAAATTATCAGTGAGTTTTCTTGCAAGATTCACTTGCAGCTCGTGGAGAAAATAGACCAGACAGATCGCGATCTGACTGAGGAGCTCTGTGCTGATATGGTCTGGACAGACCAATTGGCTCTGTGCATATAACTGTAGTCCGCTGACTTCTTAACATCATATTTATATATTTATATAGCTAGAGTCTATGGTTAACATGGGTGCTGAAGGGTACTTCTGCCTCGTGTCTGAACCAGGCAGCTGCCAAAATGGGTGGAGAGGCACGCCCATCCGTGGTGCATTTGCGGTGTATCTGGTAACACCGGTGTTGTCACACGTTTATAGGAAAATGGGGGGAAATTTCCTCACTGTGGCATCCCTACTTACCGGCTGTGCTGCTGGTCTCTGAGAAGTGCAAGTCATTCTCTGCCTGCTTCTCATCTCCCAGATCGAGTTCTGGTGATGCTCTCATGGTGTCAGACCCATTCATCTCAGCAGACACCTCACTCATAACTGCAGCCTTATTGTCAGCAGCCCCCTCAACCATCTGCCAGCGCTTCTTTGGAGCCACTGTGGACCCTGAGTTCTTATCGAGGTAGCTGGCCGAGGGATCAGCAGCGACGGGAGGGCAAGACCCGGGATCAGCCAAGTCAGCGTGGCCACTAACAAACTCCCTGCCGTAAGCCAAGTCAGCCAGGTCCGAAGAAAGGCCAGGTATGCCGAGTTTCAGTTTGGCCGGTAGTCTTTGTTTTCTCCGCTGCTTGTCCGAATTCCCGATTTGAGAGCGAAAGGGAAAGTCTTCACAATGGTAGGTGTCAGCTGTCATGATAGGTTTAGTCCTATTCTTGGTTTTCACCGCTGTGTTTTTGGGTGTTGTGGATTTCCCTGACCTCCCATTCTCTGTTTTGATCCCTTGAGTGAAACCATCACAGGAACCCTTCAGCGGGTCTCCTCCTGTAGACGTAGGGATGACCAGGGGTTCCTCCTTGATCAGGACTGGTGATGGCGGTAGAGCCAGGGGTTTACCTTCTTGTTCTCTGGTATCATGCATGTCTTTCAGGAGCATCAGGAAGGTACTGAATTTATAATTGGAATCAGGCCGAAATGCAGTCAACTCAGAGTCACTGCTGTCCTCCTTCACAAGAGATTTAAACGTTAGTTCCTTGACATCCTGGAAAGCGTCCATTGGAGACAGAGATGAGGAAGGGGAAGTAGAAGAGGAGGGATCTGGGTTTTCTGTCTTGACCTTAACCGGTTGCACAGTGGGTACACTTGAGTCCCCACAATTCGACTTTATCAATGAGCCATTACGAATTAGTTTCTTATCAGGCTTCCTCGCACGCCTTTTTGGAGAGCTGTGATTTGTGGAGGATGATGCATTGCCAGGCGATTCCCTGTTCAGAGACCTTTCAGTTTTAATGGGTGCATCAGTAGGTGTATTGTCAAGACAATCATCAGCGTGGGCATCTGTTGAGATTTGGCTTGTGGCCAGTGCATCTTTGAGATCTGTCTCTTCCTCTGCTCTCAGAGCCCTCGTCATCAGACGACTGCTGGCAGGAAGATTCATAGAGTGCTTTTCAGTTGAACTGTTCGACAATTCATTACAGCTGCCCAAAGTTGGTTCAGAATGTGTGTCTTTAGATGTCAATGTATTTGTTAAAATGCTAGAGGAATCACAGGGATCTGCACAATGGTTCACCTTTTCAGTAAACTTTGTCTTAGCTTTTGTTGAACCCTGTTCTTTTCCGAACAATCTGTCTATGTCCTGTATTGGAGACACTGCTGTGCGTTTAGGACGATGCAGCATTGGAACTGAATCCAGGTCTGCATAAGGTGAGTCCTTTGGCTCATCTTTCAGTGCACGAGTTGTTGTACGAAATGGATTTGTGATGGTAGATGATTCCTTTGAGCCACCAACTATGTGGCCAAATATGTCTGACAAACATTTCTTTTTCTTCTTACAAGCTTTGCTCTTATTGGATTGAACTGCAGCAGAGTTTTTGATGAGATTGTGCTCATTTCCGTTGGGGGCCTTATTGGGTGATAGGGGTCGACCAGGATCCACAGAGACAGAGGGGGCCTCCTGTGGCTTTTCAGTAGGGAGTGGGCTGGGCACGCGCTCCTCTCCATTGACAGATATTGAAAGCACGCTTTCAGTATTCCTTTGTCGATCTGGGAGCAGAGACTCGGCTTCTGCCACACTGACTTTCCACGCAGTCAGTAAACTTTTGGGTATCTGCCAAGAAAATAAACAACATTAAAAATAATGTTCACAATAACAATATATGACATTTTTCAAGTCATTTCATGAATTTACCGTATACTTGTAGTCTTTCTCCTTCTGCTTCCCTCTCCGTCGAAGCACAGGTAGGTCTTCAAACTGCTGGCCTCCTTCAAAAGGAAGAATGACATTCCCGGTGACCCAGGCGCACTCTGAAATCTCCCCAATCGTCTCCAGGAAATACATCCGACAAGGACGAGGACTCGGAACTGAAACAAAATAAAAATAATCAACTTATTAATTACCTTGCACACGCACACAGTAGAATTTCTTTGGTTGGTGTTAACCTGTCGAGTTGTGGGAAACAATTTTGTTATAAAACCCATACTCAAATCAAACTTCCTGTCCTTTACTGCTCTTTATGAATGAAACCTCACCTTTTATCTTGGTGTAGATCCCCTGGTCGGGGTCACAGGTGATGTGACAGGGCCACCATGGCCGTCTGTTGAATTTAGCCCACACCAAGTCCCCATCCATGTATTTCACTGCAGGAAGAAGCTTTTTCTTCGGGCTGTTGGACTAACCAGGACAATGAAAATACTTTAATATATATTGCAGAATATATTGTATATCATATCATTAGTATCAAATCAAAACTCATTCAGACATTTTTGAGTAATAACAAATCAAGAGATTAGATCATCTTTCGCATCATTTACCTTTGCATCCCAATATAATATTTACACAGGTAGGAACCTGTATTGTATATTGTGTTAGCACTGATTTTCAACTGGTCTCTGTTGTTTTGTATTCATATTTTAAAACTTTTGCTGCCTACACATGATACAATTCATTTCAGAAAGATCAATAAAATTATGCTTAGGCTGACATTGTTACAGGACTATAGCTGGTAGTGGGCAGGCGCTCCAAGTACAATAAAATTATACTTGTACTATATAAGTATAATGTAAGTGTAGACATTATACACTTACTGTGTTTTCACATTATGTGTTCTGTCTTGGTTTTAATGCTGCATTGTATATTAAAGCTATTTGCACTATTTAAATACTGCTGAATATGATTGTGAATGTTATAACTTTACTGTCACTTTATCTTTTACACTCTTAGTGTCACACTTTAGTTTCTGTTTTTCTGTGGAAGTGGACATTGTAAAATTAACTGTTTTGCATGTGTGGAAGTAAACAGTCAAACTTGTACGAGTTGTCCTGTTGATTTTTTGGATGTCGATTAAAATGAGGATACGAGAGGAGCGTCAGCTACAGGCTTCATTCAGTGGAAACCTACAGATATCATATATTATATATTTATATTATTATAGAAACTAAACTATAATGTATAGCTGCAGTAACTAAATAATAACCTCAGTGTACGCGGTTTAACTTCAGTGTACATGGACAATACGCTCACCCATACTGGGTTTTTTACATTAGGTGTTGTTTTGGTTTTTATGCTGCATTGCACACCTGAGCTATTTGTACTATTTTAATACAGCATGATACTGTTTACAATTGTATACGTTTACTGCCACTTTGTTGCTATTTTTTACCCATTTGTACATTATTTTTATGTTATGTTTTTATATCATCGTACAGAAGTTGCAATCTTAATCTCGTTGTACTTGTACGATGACAACAAAAACATTCTATTCTGCTTATCAGTTCAACGCATGTGCTTTCTTACTGCCTTTCTCAGTGGAAATGCATAACCAAGATCAACTTTGACAACATCATGTAGCCTTGCTTGTACAGAGGTAAAGATAAAGTAGTATCCCAGGTGTTTCAGACTCACATTCGAGTTGGTGCCAGACGGTGAAATAAGTCCAGGGTCAACAGGAGAGGTAAGTTCACCATCACTGTCTGATTCCTCACCCAAGCTCCACCCATCTCTCATAGTGATTTCTGGCAGTGCGCTGGGGCTTAGTGTAGGGTTGAGTTCAGATATAGTTTTGGACATCAGGTTAAAGAGAGTGGGTTTGTATGTTCTTTTATCCACCCCTGAGCTGGTCTTGCTGTCAGTCACAGTTCGGTCCTGACTCAACTTTGGGGAGTGGTGAAAAGGAGCCATGTTCTCGCTACCACTGTCCTCCTCATCCTTGATGTCACTGCTGTCAAACAGCGTGGACTCAAAATGCAGGTAGCCATTGGGGATGGGAGAACAGCGCTCCATGCTGTTAGGACTGTGAGGGGAGAAGCCATTTCGGCTCACGTCCTGCAGAGTCTCAAAGGGCTCCATGTCATCATTGCCTGGAGAAGGAGGCAGCTGTACTGACGGTGCCTCAAACTCATCATCATCAGTGATTGGGCTTACACAGTGCAAGTGGTTCCTGGGATGGAGGTCCCTCTCCAGGTCAGGCCTGTTGACCACAGTGTTCAGATCCTGCAGCCTCTTCAGCGGGCTGTAGCAGTGAGATGGGTCTGGCTGATTGTACCCCAGTACAGCTGGCTGCTTGAGGCTGGAGGATGGCAGTTGCACGGCTGACGGTTGGTCTGACCCACGTCTCACAATGCCACATTGGTTTCCATAGGAAGTGCCCACAAGACCATTGCGGGGCCTCCGCTCTGCCTGGCCTGTGCCAAACACTGAGCCTACCCTAAGAGCCGGTCTGTATGACTGATTCATGTTGTCATGGTTATATCCTGTCAAATAAAAGAAAGAGGCAGGTTAGACGAGGGAAATGTGCCATTTAAGTTTCTCAGCAACTATAATCTGTGGGGGTTGATGAGAAATACAATAAAGCATGCTGACAGACACATAAAAACATTGCGGAAATAGAGCGACAATCATATCAGTAAACAGAAACCTATAAAAGGAGCATATCAGCAATGAACTGTGCGCGCACACACATAGATACTAGTAATAAGCCGACATTGCATGGCCTCCATACTAGAGGCCGGGTCGGGCTGCACAAGACAAAACACAGAACACAGCCGCTGCTTTCACACATTTCATTCGCAAACTATCAGAAAACAGAAGCCTACCGCTTTGTCTGATGGCTGTGGGTCATGGCGATCGCTGACTAGTAGCCTACAGTGAATGGAGGAGCGCAGAGGCTGTGGTAGAGGTGGTGACACTGAGCCATCACAGAAACACAGTGAGAGAGAGGCTCACACAAACAAGCTACAGCCACACACCGACATAGGAAGCTACTATTGACTCACAAAAAAGGGTTGCTCGGCACTAACTTCACAACACTATCAACACGTGGAAAAACGCGAAAAACTCACCATTTGGAGATCGGTCAGCGTGAAACCAACAGCGGGTGTTTGATAATGTGGCACAAAGCGAGTGTTTTTCTCGGTTTGTGAAAGCGGATCTGGACAATCCCAGCTGCAGCGGCACTAGCAGTAGGCCAAGGCACAGCTCTCATTCTCCCTGCACTTCATCGCCTCATCAGCGGCGGCCCCCTAAAAACTGTCACCTTAAATACAAAATAACAAGTAAATCTCCATTACGCTGCAACATCATACAGCGACGAAATTCAATGTGCCATAACCGGTCCCCTAACAGCCACAGCGGCTTATTTACTACATGATTTTTGCCTGCTGTCGAAGTGCCCCCGGTTATGTTAAAACAAGCCCAGACTGACTGTGTTGGTGAGCAGCAACCAATCGGCACTGCTACCCAACCCCCCGTCTGCATAGGGCCGTGACACTCACCCTCGCGCACACTTACAAGCACGCACGCACACAAACATGCACGTGCGCGCGCATGCACATCCAGGTGAAGTTTCTAATAGTCAGTGGTAGGCTATATATTAAACAGCTATATGGCATAATAACCACAAATGAATGAATGACCTGTTTTAGAAATGTGCCCAGTTTCTGCGCGTCTGCCCCATTGTTTCTGAGCTTAACTCTACTGACAGGCCTGTGTGTGTGTATGTGTGTGTGTGGCGCAGGGGAGATCGAGAATACAAAATGATTGCAATGCGCAAACAGCCACACGGCCTCTCCGGTCGAACCAAACTCCGTGCGCCATGTTGCCTTTCCGCACAGAGTCCTCTGACATGAGGAAACAGGCCGCTAGGCGCTCAGAAAAAAAAACATGATAAAAGGAGTCAGTGTGGCTGTAAGCGTGCGTAAAAACCTTGTTTTGCTCCGATCAAAACCCCCAGTGACCGCCTTCCAGCTTGCCCTCACACAACACTAATAAGGATTTGGTGCGCATATTGTGGATCAAATGGATACATATCCATGAACACGCACAGAGAGCACAATAGGCTCGCTGCAGTGGGCCAGTCCTTGAAGATCAAACAAAGACCATTCGGTTACATGCCGACTTGACAGCAGAGGAACTTACCTCTCTGTGCAGATTTTTAAATATACTATCAGGGTGGTTCGGATCTTTCATTTCCCCAACATTTTGGGTGAATGATCCAGTAGAAACACTAGATAGATTCGAGAAATAACTTATTCACCCACCCTAATAGATCAGATATCTGGTGTTTAATCAATTCTGCTATCATACTGTGTAACAACACGTCCAAAAATTAACACCATGAATGTCAGCAGGCCTACGCTGTAATTTTATTTAACGGGGTAAATAAAGGTATTATTACAAGGTGATTACTATTGTCTGGAGACACGGGCCCTCTTGTGTCTACAGGGAGAATTACATGCCTTCAATTTGACAGGAAATAGTTATGTGGAAAAGACAATTTAATTGTTTTATTTTGGTTTCACATACAGCACATTTATTACATATACCACAAAGATTTTTTCTGTTTTATGAAGTTTTTTCCCCCTAATGAACAGCATAACAACATACATGTAAATCTGGAAGTGCTCAAGTGAGTTTGGGGACTAAACAGGCTGTTACAATACATAATGAAAACTATATTCACAAAGTGCAGAAATAACAACTACTGTGTTCAAAAGGATATTATGCATTGAGTTTGACCAGTCCAAGCGGATTACAATGTATCGTAGTGTTCCTGATGATGCAGGGTAATATCACTAAATAAAACACATTGAACTGGACTACACACAAAGGACAACTATACATCCAATTTATATAAATGTAGAAAATGTCACATGAACCCGGCCATAGAAATGTCAAAGCAGAGAAAGAGAACATGTCACAACTCAGAGGAACAAAATCCTTGAGGGAGGAAAAAAAAAGATTCACTCTCTAGCGAGATTTGAACCACAAACTGATAGATACATTTTTTTGCCTATACTGATTGGTGTGATTAATTCATACGCATGCATCTCTGTCAAACTGGAGTAACATACTTCTAATTCAGTCATTTATTGAGAGGGTGAAGACATGTCAAACACTGTACAAACACTCAGTCAGAGCCATTTCTAAATGGCAAAAAAAAGTTCTTTCCTCCAACATTTGAGAGAAATGTTTTCCTAAGCATCTTCTTGCTCATGCACTGTTTTTCAAGCAGTGGAGAGAAAGCTGCACAACTATTCGCTGGTTTCATCCACTTTGCCACTGGGCTCACAGAGGGGTCTTTTCTCCATCATGGCATATGGAAAAGCTGGAACATCACAGCTGGTGAAGTCCAGTTTCTTGGGAACACTGCAGGTGCTAAAGTCAAGTTTCTTGGCGCTGTCGCAACCAAACTCCAGCTTCTTGAGCCGAGCTAGACTCTTGATGCTGCCGGGGGGCCTGCCGGGGCTCACCTTGTATCCTGCTGCTTTGGTGGTACCGAGGGGCCTCCCTGGGCTGGTTTTGAACCCAGCTGCTCTAGTTGTCCCAAGTGGACGTCCAGTACTTGTACGGTAACCAGCTGACTTTGTGGTCCCTGATGGCCTCCCTCTCCGCCCTGACTTCACTATGCCCTTCTTCTTCTTAGAGCCATCGGGCCCTGCAGCCTCTCCGCCCCTGATTCTCACTGTCTGAGGCTGGAAGTCGTTCTGGGTGTCTTGCATTTGACATACCATGGCTTTGTGCATGCCCTGTGGCAAAGGGGCTAGGCCGGCGAGGGACAGCTGCAAACCAGGGGTTGTGGGAGAGGGGTAGAATTTGTTGGACTGTGTGCTACATAAATCAAAGTGGCTGGCTGGATGACAGTCCTCTGCCAGTCCACTCATACAATAGTCACTGTTGCTGCTGGTCACTTGATGCATCATTCTCTGTTGGGAGTGCAGAGAAACAGAAACATTAGGTAGAAAGGATACACACATGCCCACGTGTATCCAGAC
>JAOVVB010004987.1:0-16863 GCA_028570985.1 Heterobranchus longifilis | reverse complement strand
TTTTAGAAGCTTACTTTTTGCGGAGCCAACAGGCCTTTTAGCGTTGCAAAACACAAGTGATGTCAAGACAAAGCGAGGTAAACAAAAGATAAACAAGGTAAAAATATTTAAAAAAAGGTGCATGCACGAACATAAATGTTAATGTTTTCCCACGCAAATGCCTAAGGTTAACTATTTTAAGAACGTAAAATGAATAGTTCGTACCTCATTTGTTGGTGGATGTTAGATGGAAAGGGTTAATTTCGGATCGCATACATTTTCCTTCTCCAGCAGCCACAACATCTTTGTGAAGACGCTGCACAAATCGCCCTGGTGTTTGGGAGTATTGTCTTGAAGCGGGACTGCGAATTCGGCTGCCTATTTCATGCTCATTTAATCCTTTAAGCAGAGGTTTAGATGAGAGAGGCAGCCATTTTCGCCTGGAAAAAAAAAATTAATAAAACAGGATGCGCTGACCACGCATGCGCGCAAAGGCTTCCAGGAAACGCAGAAGCAGATCAGTGTGGTTGTGCTAAATTGAACAAAGGCACATCTTCATAACGCTATTAATGGGTCTCTAGTTACAATATAACCACAATTATAAATGGACACTACTCTAGCAACTATATCATTGCTACATTGTCAGCAATTTCCAACTACTCCATCTAAACCATGTGCCAAGTTCATTATAAGTGCCACATGACAACAGTGATGACAAAGGCCATTCTCAATTTTTGTACGTTTTATTAACATCCATATGAACTTAAGTATACAAGTGGAGACACTGGATTTATGGAGCAACAGCAGTGCTAGAACAGATAGCAATATACATTTATCAGTGTTTTTCCCCCCCGATGGTCGTCTCCAATCTTTTGTGAAATTAAGTCCACAGGACTTAAGTTTCCCTGATGAGCTTGGTCAGCTTCTGAATCTTTGTTTTGGTGGACATGTCCACATACTTGTCTCCGATACTGACGATCATGCCACCCAGGATTGCAGGATCCGACTGTGAGGAGGAGACAGTTGAAATTACAAATGATTCACATCTGACTGATTTTAAAATCACCTTTACTTATATTAAAAAGGGACATATTATGCTAATTTTCAGGTTCATACATGTATTTTGGGTTTCTATTAGAACAGGTTAATGTAATAAAAAAAAAAACAAACACAATTTTCTCATACTGCCCATGGCTGCTGCACCTGTATTCACCCTTTGTAATTGTAGTGCCTGTCTCTTTAAGCCCCCCTCCCGAAAAAGCCCAGTCTGCTCTGAGTGGTCAGCGGGTCTTCTACATCTGTTCTCTTGCCGTCTTTGCACCTTCGTCATTGCATCACTTTCTACTTTGGAAAAATCACCAATAAAAGCTTCTAAACCAGAAACTACACAACCGGACATGTTCCAGCAAGAATGTGATGTGAAATTATGGAGAAATTGGCAACATTGGCAACCGAACACTGCAGTAATGTGCCTGGTGCAGATGACCATATATTGAAATCTGGCACCAGTTGACATCAGCTTGAGCCATGAATAGAAAAAACTGTTGGAAATGGTGTGTTCAGAACAGTCTGAAATCTGAGGTTTTTGCTCACAGGGATTACTTTTACATAACTGAACACATTATTTGGAGTTTTGGCCACGTTTAATATGAACATCTGACATTGTTACATTATATATGACAAAAAAATAAGGAAAAGCATAATAGGTCCCGTTTAAGATAAAGTCACACCAACTGCAAAATGATCATTATGTTTCTAGGATCATCATTGATACTGTACCTTTGTTTCCAGCTTGATAGTTTCACCCTTCTGAAGAAAGCCTTTGAGAGCTACTGTCAGGTCAGCAAGATTAGCGGCATCCAAAGGCTAAAATGGATGAATATTAATTGGTTGATTGTACAATTTATTTACAGTAAAAAAAAAAAATGCAATTCATTACTTTTAAGCGACTTATACAGGATAAGGACTGTTGTACTTGATGTGACCAGCTTTCAATAAGGACGTGCAGGAACATACATATAATGCATGTCCACCCCTTTCATACCTGAGCAGTGGTGACGGAGCAGATGACCTCTCCACGGTGTGCACTCATCATCTTGCCAAAAGCAGTGATGACATCACCAGTTAGAGTAAGACGACCATTGTCAGCCAAAACATCTGCAAAACAAAAAGCAGGATATGTTTGAGCGAGACTTTAATGCTTTTTTGTTTCTCTGCATTAACAACTGATGGCCTGAAGTTGAGAAAACAAGTGTACAGTACTCGTATTGTATTAGATCAGTTCAAAAATACATATTAATGTGATTTCATCCAACTGGTTCGGCAATATAAATTATTCACTTAAATGTAAAATTTGGAAAACATATGCTTCAAAGTTTATTTACACCATGTGGAGTAATGCTGCTGTGGGAAATGCATTGTGGCCGATTGTAAAGCCATTTTTCTCTACATTATTTGTATTTTAGAAAGTTTTTTAATACAATATTTATACAGTTCTCCCAGTAATTTGCACAACATGTTTCATATTTGTGCTGACAAATGTTCCAAAACTAAAACAAACAAAAAACATGAACACACTTCCACAGAATGTAAGTCCACAGAATGACTAAAATGTATACCAGCTGTATATGTTAGTGTAGTCACTATAGGTCTGTGACCTCTATGGAGGACACAGGGAGAAAGATATTAGAAAGACCACTGAGACATTGAGAGCTTCAGTTGATTACATTTTGAGCTTAACTATCTTTAGCTGTCTTAAGGACAGTTTAAAATAAATGCAAATAAAAATGTTTTTTTCTAAATTAAACAGCACAAGATAGTTTTCTTTGCCTTGTCTCACAACAGAAAAGGCTTTGTGTATACCAAGTCTGTATTACTTTTTAATTTGGCACCAACCATAAAAAATAAATAATTTGGCAACTTCAAGTACACTTAAACATGCAATGTTTAAGTGTACTTTAAATTGCCATTTCTGCACATTACTTCTGAGAGTTAAAAAAAAGTAAAAAGTGAATTATTTGCATGTCTGTTCCTGTAGAAACCTAATAAAGTAAAGAGTAAAACATGCTCTTTACGTTTGCTTCTTTGTCGTACAACGCTTAAGTATTTGTATCCTATCTGGTGTGTCCTGGTGGACTCCTTTTATTATTAATTATTATATACCATTATTCCTGAAACCTCTATTGACCTAACCGAATAGGCTCAAATGTATTTCGTTTTTTACAACAATATTTATGAACACTACACATTCACAGAGCCTACCTATGGTCTAGTTTGTTATGATTAAGATAATGGCATGCTAAAAAGCAGAGCAGCAATCAGTGATCACTCACTGATGAGGTTGACAGTGATGGGTGAAACGTTGGCCTTTGCAAGACCATCATGGAAAGTCTTCTGCTTGACGCTGCGCTTTACATGAGGATTCATTACAATACTGGAAACTTTGGGGTCTTTGATCAGGACCTGAAAAACAAGATGGCACACAGCAAAATGTAAGGCATTAAATGTAACAGAAGAAATGTAGGTCGAGTTGAAACGGCATGGATTTGCAAAAAAAAATAATGACAATGATCAGATCATTAACCTAATGCTTCATTCCTCAGATATACAGCACATTTATTGACGTTATTTTTTTATTTTAACAATGTGTAAATTAATTACCAACTATTACATCCTCATCACCTTGCAGTAAAATGTTTGGGAAAACACTATTTTCATTATCCATTGACCTTTACGTCATTAAACTGCAATCCAGGGTGTTAATTGTTGACTTACAGACACTTTTCCCAGCTCCTGCTCCACTTGGTCCAATTTGTTCTGCTTACTGGCAGCTGAGAACAGAGCAGTGGCATAGCGGCCCTCCACTCCATACACCTGGATGGGAGGCTGTCAGGACAAATACACACAGATCAACTAAACTGCGAACACTATTCCTAGTAGACGAGTAGAGAGCGGTATATGCTTCGTGCAGTCTGAAGTTATTTACCTTAACCAGTTTTGATACAGGTCTGACCACAGACGTGCTGAACTGGCGTACCTAGAATTAAAACAATGCATAATGTCAACACAGAGAAACCACAACTTGAACTGATTAACTTCTGGCACGATTTGTACCATTTGCGTTAAAGACAGCTAGCTGGTAGGCTAACCCGTTAGCAGTCATTCAAGTGCAATGCCTCGTGAGAATTTGTTGGACATTTCGTGTTATCTTCTGGTCTGCAGATGGTATACAATACAATAAGAAATGCTTGTAAGCTAGACATAATTCAGTCAAAACGACCATAAAACGGTTAAAATAACCTAAATCATTGAATGTCTTACCTGCTGTCCTAGCATGAGTGCTGCCATTTTCTCCTACAGCTGTCCAGAGTGGAACAAACGACTGCGCATGTGCACTTGAGAGGAAGGCCTCTACTGTGGGTAATGTAGTCTTTCTAGTGTGGCGCATTTTGACAGGTGGAGAAAAGGCTAGCTATGGACAACCACACATTTCTAAAAATGTTTGAAATATCTCACTATAAAATGTTATCAACCTGATACACTTCATGTTTTATTTTAAAGCACCGTTTTAGAGCATACAGGTTCTTTCTGACAGAATACCTAATTTTATATAAAGCACATTTATACAACTGGTAGTAGCCTACATTATAGGTATGCCCTACCTGACAGAAAGAATACATTTACATTTCTTAAAAGCAAATTTATGTTACTGGTAAACTCTAATTGCTCCTGATGATAGCCACATTTAAGGCTGTTAGCCTTTAGTTGAAATAAATATTATGTGTGTGGTACCATAAGGCCATCTGGCAATATTTAAAATAAATAAATAAATAAAAGATAACTAGTTGGCTGAGAAGTATCTGACTACTATCTAGCTGCATTGATTTATTTTGCTGGAAACATGCTGCTGCTGGAAATATTGGATGAGAGTCACTGAACAATAAATGTGTGGTCTCAAAAAACAAAACAATTACCCAAAAGAGACTAAAAAGCATAGCAGAGCTGCTCAGTTGTGTCTCTGTCAGTTTGTTACAAAATTACAAGTGGTTATTATTAATATAAAGAAAAAAACAAGTAACTTTTATCTAAGGTCTATACTTATTTAAATAAAAAAATAAGGTCTATACTTAAGATCGGATCTGGATTTATTTATCCAAAAAAGAAATTGTTGTGCAGCTATATATTTCCAATGCACTTTTGTTACTCTGTAACATTACTGCAAGTTGCTGTAATGTTACAGAGTAGCAAAAGTGCATTGGAAATATATAGAGTGCAAATAAAAACTAATTATCAATAAGGTGCAAAAACCAACTCTATACAATGCCAGAAATGTAAACAGTAGTGTCATAAATATAAACTGGTTACCATGATAATGCACTAGCCTAGTTCTGATTATTATATTATTATTATATTATTATACTATTATGTCTCTTTTCCTCTAAATCACTTTTTTTGTTTTTTGTAAAATACATTTTTGCACTTTACCTTTCCATGAGATGCAATGCTTTGTACGTATGTAGTTGTAGGTTATGCATATGCATTTGTCTTTATGTTTTTAGGATGACCACTTGACAACGCCCACATGGGGTGTGTGCAATAAAATAAAACAAAAAACTAATATTTATTTCTAAGATAGCTGTAACTATGTTACATAGCTAATTAGCTAGCTACCTACTAACTGATTTCACAGCTAAGCTCGTTAGCTTTGAAACAGTCAGGCTCAATAATTAGCTAACTTACAGTTTAATTAATAAAATGTTATGACAGGTTACACAATGTTATTTATTATCTGTGCTATAGTTAGTGTTAGGATATAGTTAGGCTACTAACTATGCTAAGTTAATAATTATCTAACTAACCTGTGAATGTTTTTTTTTTACTGTCACCTGACTCCTGACTGTTTCCGTTTTTGTCCAGCAGAGGGCAGATGAATTAGCAATTCCACTTTTTAAAATAATTGACATCCAGAAAACTTAAAACCAGCAACATAAAATAAGAAAAGAAAAAAAAGAAAAAAAAAACATATACATAAACCTGTTATACTTCAACCCGCAAGAATTAATAAACGATACTTAAAAAATAAATCCGTCTCGAGGGGCCCACCAGGGATAGGGATGCGATGACGTAAATGTGATTTGTTGCCCAGCAGCAGCAGCAGCCTCGCTCTGGACCAGAGTTGACAGGGTTGGGGTCTACAATTTATCTCAGCTAGTCTTTGCGACACAAATATTTGACTGCGTGACCTTGGTCGTTTAACAAGAAGAAGAAGAACATAATTTCTGTATCATGTGAACCCACAGTTTTGTCCCCACCGAACTGCAGGGACGCAGGGCAGTTGACGCATTCGTTTTCGCGGAGCGCACACACACATACACACGCGCACATACGAGCTGCGAATGACCAGAGAGCTTGCTAGGACGTAGCATAGCCGGGGCCATCAAAACGCAACGAAACAGCGAGTGGTTTTCCTGAGAATTTTTTAAAGCTGGTCGGCTCGCTAGCTGACAGCAAAACAGGCATGGACGACAAGTCATTCACCAAGGAGTTGGACGGATGGATTGAACAACTGAATGAGTGCAAACAGCTGAGTGAGAATCAGGTCAAAGTCCTATGTGAAAAGGTAAGGTTTGCGCAGGGATGCATGCGAGCTATTAATACCTGCCTCTGGCTTTCTACATTAGCTGTTACATCTCCTGAATCGTATTGCTTGGACGAACGTCAGCTAATGCATGATGTGGCCTTGCTTTGGAGCACACACCATTTGGCTGCAGCTGCATGCAGTAGCCTACATTGCAAAAGGGAAGCAACTCGCCAAGAAGATGGAGGAGGATGCCTGCAAATATGTTTTCCCTAGCTACGCCCACTCCTGGTACCTCTTTCTCACTGGAGTGCACTGGCACTACCACTGCAAACTATAACAATCTGCTTCACAATTTGAAAAAAAAATGATGCATATTCAGTGTCTCAGGGTATTAATAAGGTTTGTCTGAACACTGCACCATACTCTGTGTTACCTGTTAATCAGCATCACCCTGTGTTTTCTTGGTCCTCCATTTAAGGCCAAGGAGATCCTGACAAAGGAGTCCAATGTGCAGGAGGTGAGATGTCCGGTGACAGTCTGCGGAGACGTCCATGGTCAGTTTCATGACCTAATGGAGCTGTTTAAGATCGGGGGGAAGTCTCCAGACACCAACTACCTCTTCATGGGAGACTATGTTGACAGAGGCTACTATTCTGTGGAGACAGTAACTCTCCTGGTTTCTCTTAAGGTAAAAATAAAAATAAAAAATAAAAATAAATACACTGCCACTGATGCTGTGATATGTATTATAAACAAGTCAGCAATTTGGAGTTGGGGCAAGGAAGGATAATGTATATGGCAAGGGTGTAGGTTGTGTTTCAACATCGGGGGACACACACATATGAAACGGGGGTTTGTACGGAAGCACATTGCATTCACAAAAGAATAAAAAACTTAGACAATTACAGGAAAAGATCTCATATATCAAGTAATTATGAGAAAATACCTTGTGATTACGAAATCTCATAATTACAAGATCTTTTCTCATAATTACCAAATCCTAAACTAATTATGAAACTTTTGTAATTATGAAATAGTAACTCATAATTACGAGATAAGGTGTCTTTTTTTTTCATTTTGTGAATGCAATGCACTTCTGTAAGTTTGGGGGTCCTCACCCAGGAAACTTAAATTCCTACATTCTGGTGAATTGTTCTGCACCAATTTGTGCATTATGTCCATCAATTTATGGTGGAAATGTCTCTAATTCTGTCAAAATAAAGGCCCATATTCATATGTTCTTGCATTTTGTTTACAAACACATTTTTCTTTGTAGGTAAGATTCCGTGAACGAATCACAATTCTCCGAGGGAACCATGAGAGCAGACAGATCACACAAGTGTACGGCTTCTACGACGAGTGCTTAAGGAAATATGGAAATGCCAATGTTTGGAAGTACTTCACAGATCTGTTTGACTATCTGCCCCTCACTGCGCTGGTAGATAACCAGGTGAGGTTCAGATATGTGACACAAAGCACAGATACTGAGACTCATCATTCATCACTCATTTATTTTGTCTTTTCTCCTGTAAGATTTTCTGCCTCCATGGAGGATTGTCCCCTTCCATAGACACACTGGAACACATCAGAGCGCTGGATCGCTTGCAGGAGGTTCCTCATGAGGTAAAATCTACACATTTGACATTAGACAAACTTCTAGATTATGGGTTATTCTGTAATCATAACATCTATGGATGCTACAACATTTATATTAAGTAGTATGATGGTGCATGTAGCTGCAAGGATGCTCTAATTTTCCAATGTTGACATCGTAATCTGTTATACATGCACATTCATCAGATTTAATTTTAAACATGGGGTCCTTGAGGTGGAGGTGGGGGGGCATGGTATCATTAGGAGTAGGGCTGAGCGATTTGGAAAAAATAGCTAATTGAGATTATTTTGACTGATATTACAATTGCGATATGATTCATGATATTGGGGGGAATGATCATTTTTGCATCATTATTTTCATTTTCATTGAAAAACATATTAAAATGATTATGGTTTCTATTTTTTGCAAGAACCTGTACCAAACAAAGATTTCTTCATAAGTCTGTAGAATGCAGAGTGACTCATTATAGCACCACAATACTTAATTCAGAATGGTATTTTGACACATATACATATTTTGCCATTAACAAATATTGCGCCTCCTGCGTTTTGGATATGGCACTAGTCCACATTGTGATTTCAGTAAAATTCTGATTAATTGTTCAGCCCTAATTCGGAGAGAATGACAATTCATTTGTATCTGTAAATACCAATAAAAAAAAAGAATTTAAAAAAAAGAAAAAGATTTCATTATAAAGTTAAGAGCTGAAACGTCGATCCATAGAAAATTAAACTGCAACAATTTTGATAATTTATTAATCATTTATGTTTTTAGCAAAAATGTCCAGCTTTTCACATTTTCTTGTTTTCTTAGTCACAGTTTTCAACAGTTTACAGATCAAGCAATAACTGATCAAGATAAAATAATCAGCAGATGAATCATTAATGAAAATAATTTGTAGCTGCAGCAATAATGAAATCAAGTTTATTTATATAGCACGTTTAAAAACAACCGGAGTTAAAAGCCTGTAGTTTGACCGTATCCTAAAACTTCTACACAGTGGATAGATGTTGTGTTTGCATGTACAATAGACTAAACTACACTTATGTTCTCTGCGTGTTTCAGGGTCCGATGTGTGACTTGTTATGGTCGGACCCGGATGACCGTGGCGGCTGGGGCATCTCGCCCCGTGGTGCTGGTTACACCTTTGGGCAGGACATTTCCGAGACCTTCAACCACGCAAACGGCCTAACTTTGGTTTCAAGAGCCCACCAGCTGGTGATGGAGGTATTTTAATTTTGTTTATCTGCTGAAATGTATTCTGTTTTTTTTAAATTAGAGAAACTGCAGGTGCAGCTTTGCCTTTACATGTTGTGAATTTAAAGTAGGTAACATGCAGGTAAATCTCTTGCTCTAGGGTTATAATTGGTGCCACGACCGCAATGTAGTGACGATCTTCAGTGCACCAAACTATTGTTATCGTTGTGGAAACCAGGCAGCAATCATGGAACTTGATGACACATTGAAATACTCCTTGTAAGTACTTTTTTTTAATGATATAAACATGATTTTTCAGATGGACTTATGGCACGTTCTTAAAAATGAAGTATTATTGACGAAAAATTGATGAGGATTCTTGCCCTTTGTTTGTTTTAGCCTACAGTTCGACCCTGCACCACGCCGAGGGGAGCCCCACGTGACGCGGCGTACGCCAGACTATTTCCTGTAAAGATCAGTGGCGAGGATGGCAAGAGGCTACACAGCGAAAAGAAGCATAACCCCATGGACCAAAAAAAATAAAGTGTGCCATAATCACAATGAAATGGAAACTACCACATCTAGCTAAAGACCACCATCCTTTCAACTTTTTCCTCTCTGTGCATGATGTTTTTATTGCTAGAAATGATTGCTACTATCAACAATACCGTCACAATACCTGCTGGTTTGTCAGGAAACATGAATGAACTAATGCTGAGAATAACAACTAAGTGTAAGTAATCTTTGTGTTAGGGTGTTAATAATGACCAGAGTGTTTCCATATACAGTATGTAAGCTGCATCTTTCACTTGGCATGGCCTCAAATCAAAGGTTGCAGTACATTTAATGTGAACTCTTTTTCTTTTTTGTAACTGAAGCGCAACAGTTTATTTTGTGAAGTGAGATGATAGGGTTAGACGTCGGAAATGAATATGTTCTCTTTGCACTTTTGTATTTGATTTTTATCACATGGCACTGACAGACTATGTTCTTTTTTTATACCCTGTTATAGTGTAAGTAGCTCTCTTTCTGCTCTGCTGTCTCTTATGGGAGTTAATGTGTTTAATTTAAGTAGGCAATATTGGTACAAATGACATCAGTTGTAAAAATAAAAAACTTAATGTTTTGCAGCCACATCTATACGAAATAAAGACTGAAGTTGCTTCGTTATTTACTTCATTTTAGGCACTTTGTGGCGTTATTCCCTCTCACCAGTCACCACTAGATGGAAACAGACACAAAACTGCTGATCAACAACTCTGATAGAATAATCAGAATAGTGATTATCAGTGAATGTGTGCAGGAAAATGGGTGTTTTTATTTATTTATGCATTTATTTACATATATTTTTATTACATGAATCATGGTTGTGAAACATGAAAGGGATAAGTGCTGGTTTGCCATAAGTGACTAATTTTGCTTTTAATTTTGTTTTCTGTTTTTTCTTATTTATTTATTCATTGATTTACTTTCTTTTTTTTTTTAATTAGACTACATGCATTTTGTGCATCATGATTGTGAAACATGAAAGGGGTAAGACTGCTGGTTTGCCATAAGTGACTAATTTTGCTTTTAATTTTGTTTTATGTTTTTCTTATTTATGTATCTATCTATCATATGGACCAAATAATGCTTTCTTTGTTTTAAGTTTCTTTCTTACAAGACATTAGTGTCGCCGTCAGGCTGTTGTACATAGAGAAGTGTGTATGTGGAAATCCAAAGTTTTACCAGTTATTATTAATGATTTACTGCCTGTGCATCAATGTGGCGAAAATGTCAGAGCATTACCGGATGTGCTGCTGAAAATAAAAGCTTCATTCAAAGGACGAAGTTTAATTAAACTTAATTTGCCACCTCAAGTGTTTACTTAAGATCATAATGTTTTATAGAAGAGTTGGAAAATCATCATGCATTTTTAAGACCTTTTTCTTTCGGTCATTTATCGTTACAACTCCAGTCTTTTGCGGTGTGAATTGCCGCTTTGAGAGGGGGACTTTTATTTTGTCAGTGAGCTTCCTGCCGGCTGGGGGATGTGCCTCTGTGTGCTCTGACGCTGCTGCATGTAAAATTAGCTGGCTGCAGCCTTTCAGGGACACCTCTTGCGGACCGCCGGAGCCCACAGTGCAGTAAGTAACCTGTCCATTTATATATGTATTTTTTAATGTATCCATCGACACAGAAAAAGGCCCGCGTGCACTTTGTGTGTGAGGTCGGGGAAACTGTCATTGGACGTGTGGGGCTCCTGGAGGAGGCTGCTGGATGTGTGGATGTGGCAGGCTGATACTAGTTGAATCTGGGGCGCACAGCTGGACTATTATCGGGCTGGACAGATGCCGTGCCTAATTAGACGTTTTAAAAAATGATGATATTTTGATTTTTATTGTCTGGTAAAACGATTTGATCGCTTTGTTCAGATGCAGAAACACCTCCAGTTACAGTCCAGATTTGACTGGTCTACGTCGGGTTGAACAATTAACCGTATCCAGTCACAGAGCATGTTTACCCTGCGACCACACACAGAAAGCAGCTATTTCCACTGTAATAGATGTAATACAGCTGCACAAGAAATGAAGGTAAAATATATGCCATGAGATCCTGCATACAGTCCTAGGCTATTTGGATGATATAAAGAGTTTGCAGGTTAATGTGTAGCCATGCAGGCGGCCTTTGATTGGTTGAGAGTGAGGGTAGAGGCAGCCGAGGGTTTATAGATCAAAGGCCGTGTCAGACCAAAGTTCACTCCTCTGATATCTCCTGCATTAATGCGTTATTATCATTATATTAATACTATTAACAGGGATTTGACAGCTCTGCAACTAGTCTTCAAACCAACCCATACAGTGAAGATATAGTGTGACAATCTCAGAAAAGGGGGGGAGGGGGGTGTTTTTGTTGTCATCTCGTGAGAATCCCGTGGAGTTTAATTGAATTTAAAGAGACAGCACGCCTCCTGTACGCCACAGCCCCCAGCAAACAAGAGAGTTTTCTGTTTTATTGTCAATCCAGCAGCCATCTTTGGTGCAATTTCAGGTGGTGTTTCATCATGCTGCATGCTGCTGCAGATCCTTGCATGGACTTGCTGCACTTTGTCAGCTGGAGCATGAAACAAATGGTTAAAAACCAGATCAGACTGGGTTATCTGGAGACACACACACTGGGAAGAATGAGCATGCTGTATGCACATCCACAAAGCTGATGTTTTTGATAGTGCAGTGTCTATTCAGTGCAGGCCAGTCTTATCTGGTTTTGGATTGTGAATAATAAATGCATAAAACATTAATGAAATACTCACTAGTGGTGGTGATAATAAAATACTGCCTAATCTAGCCTACTGTGCTTTGCTGCACTTAACCCTAACACAATTTGTAGTTCGATTAAAAATAATAAAAACTTTGTGCAGCCACTCACAGTTGTTCACACCGCGCATGCAGATGGCATTGTCGCTTTCACAGAGCTGCTTTTCAGCCACAGTTTGGGGGGTTGGTGTGCGCCCATAATAGGGCTTTGCAATTTAGTGCTTCACAACCCTTGTGTCAGGTCGGCCATCGCCATAGCAACATTATGCTGAATAAGCAGCATGGCAGTCCAGAGAGGAGCATTATTTTCACGAGGCCTCCTTCACTGACTTGTGTCTGCAAAAGAAAACAAGAAGTGAGGGGCTGTAAGTCGGGGTGAATGAGGGAGCAGGGCCTTTAAATCCTGGAACAATATCGGTCAACGTCAGCCGAATACAATGCAGTTATGAAACACAGTTGTTCTCGATAACTAATCCTCAAACAATAATGTTCCTGTACAGAGAACTTGTGCTTTTATTGTACCAGTTTCCATCGATTTGCTCCAGAAGAAGGCGACTCAAAGACCTTGAACCCTGAAGCATCAGTCCTATACGTTTGTTTGCTGACAAATACCTGATATGATTAACTAGAGCCTGACTGATATGGGATTTTTGAGACCAATATCGATTTTAGAGGGGGGGGGGGAATTACATATTCCCAATATGGTGGCCTGGAATGAAAATAGACCATTTCTATGTGGATTGTGCACTGATTTTGCACCGATATGGCTATGTAAAAGGTATGTGTGTAAACGGTGGAATATTCATTTTCATTAGCCATGTAGCTTAGTAGGAATATTGTCTTTTTCCGAATAGAGCAAAAACTGGAATATTGTGTGCAATGTAGGTCTAAACGCAGTCACTGTCAACTGATTCTAGTAATATTCACTGAAAAAATAAAGAATACATTAAAAAAAGTAAGTAAATAGTATTGCATATTCAGTATCAGTCAATTGCTGACCATTTAAATAAAAACAATATAAATAGCTATATGACACCATTTCTAAATCACAACAAACATCATTATCTGCATTAAATGTTCTGTAAAAAAGGTTTTCATATTGGCGCATATCTGAAAACATGTACACCGATACCGATAGACACAGATATGTCTGTGATATATCGGCCGATAAAGTCTGGCTCTAATTGTAACATTTTCCTTTCCCCAGATAAATATGGCAGCAGAGCTATCCACTTCCATAAACATCAAGGAGCCCCGGTGGGACCAGAGCACATTTGTAGGTCGTGCTAAACATTTCTTCACTGTCACAGACCCCAGGAACATCCTCCTCACCAACGAACAACTAACACATGCACACAAAGTCATCACTGACTACAGGTAAGTGCTGCAAGTACAGATGTAGCAATCCACCAGTACCAGGATGTAAAATCCAGCGCTCCTTTGAATTTACATGTTATCTTTCCTGTCTCCTAGGAAAGGTATAGTCTCTCCAGGTCTCACAGAAGATGAACTGTGGAGAGCCAAATATGTTTTTGATTCGGCTTTCCATCCCGATACCGGGGAGAAGATGATCCTGATTGGCCGCATGTCAGCTCAGGTTCCAATGAACATGACGATCACCGGATGCATGATGACATTTTACAAGTAAGAACTTGTTGGGTTCTATTGTCTGTTGACTCTGACTGTTTACACCCACGCTTATAGATGTAACCATATCACTGTCACTATTCCCACTACCATACTGCTGAAACTATAGCATTACAGGCCCTTTTTCACTGGAGACATTTTGACATGTCAGAGTAGGAAAAACACAGGTGTGAATATTTTATATAACAATGACTGAATTATATTTAGCTGCTGTAGTTTCTGGGACACTTGAATAGAACGAAGCCATCATGTTTCAGGCTGGATGCAGAGCTACTGAATTGCCTTCATAGTATTGAAAAATGCCATGTCAAATTTCCATACCTGAGGAGTAAATCTCATCAGCGTCAGTGAGCCAAGAGGCATGCAGCATGCTTGTACCAAACTCTAATATTACATAGAGGCATGCAGGAAAAACACTATGTTACGCACAGAAACGGGTCGTATAATGAATAAGAAAATGTATGCACAACAGTTCGTAGCTGATGGAGAAAAATCTTGTACTCGTGGTCCATGTTCGCCTTGATAAAATAATAACTTCATAGTCATAACTTCATGGTAATAACTTAATAAGCCTCCTTTGAGTTACATGAATATAAGTTTAATACAACACATATCTGATATCAGAGAAGAGTTTGGTACATCTTGCATGGACAGTTCATACCAAAATCTTGAAGTACAATCGAACACTTTCGTTTTTATACAGTATGTTCCCCGTCATACATGTACATGTAATCATACACGTACATGTAATCATAATGACCGAATGCTAGAAACAGGAGAGGAATGTCTTATCATAACCTCGAAACTACGGGAGCCACTGAGCTGCAGTCAGACACTGACGGACACAGAGAGGCCTCTGGATAACAAACAGCTTCATGGATAACAAAACTAAGATCATGATGACACATACGTCCATAACTAATACCAAGAGAATTATTTTCTCTAACACTGTCTGTCTGTCTGTCTGTCTGTGTCCAGCCTGGTTACATGGGGACCCCAGGAAGGTGCTCTATCCAACAGACAGTTCCGGTCATTTCTGTGGTCAGAAGGGGACTCCCACTGCGTAAGTCATTGTTATTATTAGGGGTCCAAGCAGCACAAGCTGCTGCAACCCTATTGATTTTATTGTTGTTGTTGTTGTTGTTGTTGTTGTTCTTCTTCTTCTTTCTTTCTTATTTTTCTCTGCTAAAAGTTTTCGTGCAGCAAAAACTGTATGACCAAAAGTCATGAAAGTTGGCAGGTGCGTTGCAAATTCCACTCACTCGCAAAAAATTACACTCATCGACTCCAAAGTGGCGCTGTAACAATCAAGGTTACGTTTTCGCAATTATCTCAAAAATGGCTTGGCTTAGCATCAAAATTTCATCATTTCAATCTCTCAATTCTTCTGCATCTTTGCTCCGATGGTCTTCTGCTTTAAAAATGTCAAACTTTATGACTTTTTTTCAATTTTCTCAAAATGTTATTTTCAACATCTCGTCAGGAGCCACTGGGCCAATCGTCCCAAAACTTTGTCAGGATCATCTCCAGACTTTGATCATCTCCAGACTTTGATCATCTACAGACTTTGATCATCTACAGACTTTGCTGATCTTAACTTGAAAAGGAAATTTCGATACATCAATCCATTCTGATTATACAAGCCAATAAGGTTTTATCAAAATATGTTATTTTAAAGAATTTGCAATAACTCATGAATGCTTTGAGATATCAACCTGAAATTTGACACACGTGTTCAGGAGTTTTCACTAAGTTTATGCATTAAATTAGGGGGTGCTATAAATGAGAAAACTTTATATTGTTTCCACGATCTTGGGTCATGTGTCAGTCGATCCATAAAGTTTGGTAATGATTAATTAATGTGGGCATGACTGATTACAAAATATCTACATTTCTAGACATTTCACATTTCAAACTACAAAAACTGTAAATAAATCACCTGTACATCCTACAGAGCTGATATTGTTTCAGCACATCCACTGAGTTGTGACAAAAGTTTGCTTCACTGCAACCTATGGTCAATTCAGTCACTATATATTTTTCAATATATGCAAAATCAATTAACATCTATATCTCCATAAGTATTCATTCAAATGCTATCAAAATGTAACCGGACATTCTTTGGATACCAGATATGACATGTTGCGAATGATGTTCAGATCGGTTACACGGTTGTAAATGTTTTAAGTGTAAAAAGACAAAAATCCTCCAGTTTTGCACGTGATGTCATTGTGTTAACTTGTGAGAAGGTGTGTGTAAAACCTTGTCTCCCAAATGGAACAATCAGTAAGTCACCTTCTCTGGGGACACAATGGTTGAGGGTTCGATCGCAGGGTGGCCGAGTCCTTCTTACCAACAATGTGTCACTTCATGATTGGACCCTGACCCTTGCAGCTATTATTATTATTATTATTATTACACTCTACAGTCTCCCATATATTCACATGTAGGAACTCAAATGATCTTAGTTCAGTGTGTGTGTGTGTGTGCACGTGCTGCCATCTACTGCTGATTCAGTGCTGCTACATGCTGAAGAGCTTTGTTATATC
>JAOVVB010004980.1:0-17111 GCA_028570985.1 Heterobranchus longifilis | reverse complement strand
CCATGATTTATTGTAAGAATCCAAGCAATTCTCTGTAAAATCAGACAGTCAGCACCCCCATAGAGCCTGACTGGAATGATCCTTTGTTTCTGAACCACATTATCCCGCCACTATGACGATTCGACAAAGAGATTGACAGTCGACTCAGGTTCCTTAGATCGAATTGACAGATAGCGACTATTAAGGGTCATTCCTAGCAAATGTATAAAATTAGGTCCCATGATTCATTTATAGCCAATTTTCACTGGCAAACAACCATGTTTTTGTAAAGTTTGTTTAAACCTTTCACATTTAATTTTCCTGTTGTACTTCCTGGTAGAAGACTTGCACTGCACTTTAAAAAACAATGTCCTTTTGCAAGAAGCACAGCTCAGAAAAAAATGAGAGAAAACACAAATGAGCTGCTCATTATGCAGTCCTTCAAAGTAATTGAAAAAAAAAAAAGGTTGAAGAAAAACAGCAATTACCAGAAACAATGTCCTGGTTACTCAGGATAATCCACAGACCTCAGCATCAGTAGGTTTTATATAGGGGCTATTTGTTCAGTAAAGAAGAAGCTCTAGTGAAAACTGGAGGTCTGTGGATTAACGGGGACCATTTTCCTGAAAAGACACACTACTGAGTCTTTTCAAATGTCATTTTTCAATGCTCTAAGCTCCACGAGCGGCATTACATTCATCACCATTGTATTGTGGTGGCAGCAGAGGTGGATACCTCAAAAGCCAAGCAGATAAAACCAAGTCTATCTGCATGGCTAGATACCACAACTGGTGGGTGAGAAAAATATGTTTTTTTAATGCTTTAAGGGCTTTGGGTGAGGTAAATTCCTAGCCTTTTTTAAATTTGAAACATAAAAATCACAAATTATGAGCCCTATACTGTACTGTATCAGGATCATGTTTCGTAATGACAGAAAATACATCATTATCTCAGAGGAATTCCTCAAATATATTTACTTGTGTTTTCATAAAAACACAGTAAAGCTAAATCTGGACAACAATTTAAAAGACTTCAATCAAAGAATAACCTTTTTTTTTTTTTGATGCAAAGCACCTAACAGAACAGGGTTGTATCTCACAAATGCACTCATTCACGTTTAACAGGCTGCAGATTGTTCACAAGCTGTTATTATCAGACAAGTTCTATATTTACCAATCTGCACCACCTCCAGGAAAGGAACAACAGCAGAAGTTTAGACCTACCATAGCCACCGTGATGTCACCCATTTATTTGTGGACTACCATTTTGAAGGCATTATTTTTTTCCCCAACGCTGTATCGCCTGGTCCTGCCCTACTGTGCTACTTGTCCCGCCCTCCTGTGCTGTGATTGGCTAGGTATAACCCTAACCATGTCCTCTTTGGCCTAACGCTACCGCCTCTGACTTTTGATGCATCAACGTGACAAGTACTAGCCAATCACAGCACAGCAGGGCGGGTCTATGGCGAACCAGCATTGGGGAAAAAAAACATTCTGCATTTTGAAGCCTCAAGTTTGGCATTCTGGACATAGCCATCTTGTTTTTCTGGAGCCAGAAGTGACCATATTTGGACATGAGGGTGGAGCTGGGGAGGAGCGAGCGGTGGATCTGACTGAGAACCCAAGAACACAGCCATTGTAGCAACTTGCCAATCACAAGGTAGCCCCCTGCTGGCCATTAGAAATAATTCAGGTTTAAGGCACTTCTGCATTGGCTTCACTTTTCAGTCCTGGAAGCTACGTCCACTTCTTTTATACAGTCTATGGTGTAGACCAGGCCCCCAGGAAGAGCTCCGGCGTTAAAGCCAATTTGACATAGTGGCCAAACGGTGGTATTACAACTATGGTGGTTGTCACGTGATGCCCTCTGGCCCAAAAATACTTTTTCTCATAGCCTTACATGGTGAAAGAGATGTCTGTAAATCTGTGGATACATTTTTTTCGGGTTCATAACCTGCAAAATGACTCGTTTCACTATCAGGATTTGATCCATTTGGTTTGATAACACTTTGAAAGTCTAGAAGAGCCGCAAGATTGAACTATTTAATCCCTATTCAAGTTAGCCGGAGCTCTAAACCGGAGCTCTAAACCGGATCCAGCTGGCTCCATCGGCAGAAGTCTCTAATGTGCCTGCTCTACAGACCACACAACGCAGAAGCAGCGCCATTCATCCGGGGATTTTTAGAGTTGAGCTTTTTTGAGCTTTTATAGAATTGGATGGAGCTCTGCCTCCAATGCTGTATCCAGGTTTTATTATACAAATCAACATAGCCTCCATAGCTGCTTAAACTTTAAGGCGTCTGCCACCTGCTGGCTATGAGTGTTACATCCAGAGTTTTTCCATTTTTCTTTTTATAGCAACTATTTTGTATTAACTAATTGTATCCAGATATGAGATACTTAAAATGACAAGTGTAAATAGGGCCTTTTTCCTGCCTGTAGGCGGTATATGTCAGCATGTCTACTTCTGCAGCTCGTGCTGCTGTTTTTTAGGTGGCACACGTTGGATTGCCTGGTTTTGAGAGCTTCGTGCCCTTGTTATTTTGTGATCATGCAGAACATTCTAGGGGCCGTCCTCCACAGAATTCATATTTTTAGCATCTAAAATTATCCACCGAGATTGCTTGAATTGCTGTGATCCTTGTCCAAGAAAATTGTTTGATGTTGAGAGTGGGGTTTTGTTGGAAATTTGCAACAGGCTCTGAATGAATATTTCCACCATATTTTGGAAGGGGCAACACTGCGTGGCTGTGCCAGCAGCCACCAACTGTCTCCTCTTTGAAAATGTCCTGGAAAAGAAAGCCCTTAGTGACGTCTAAAGGAGACCAGGAGCAAAGAGGGAATACTCATCTATGTTATTTCCCAGCCCGAAAATATCAAACCTCCTCTGTGACTCATACCACATGGTGAGTGCACCCAGAGGTGTGTGTGTGTTAGTGTGTGTGTCACTGATTTGTTCATCACCAGTAACCATTCCTGTTTGAAGATAATTCAACATGCTTCCACTACACCTGACTCGTTCTGCCTCTGCATCAAAATCAATTTTCCCTCAGTCCCCACTGTAGATCCCACTCCAAGCCTCACATCCTCTGCTGCCAGGCTGCTCAGCTGTCCATCATGTGGCAGCCTTTAGCATCCCAGACAGTAATTGGATGTGTGCGGCACACAGGCAGACTCCTTCATTTACATTATGCTGTGAATATCTAAGCAGAGGATGAAGGGGAAGTGACGTGGATACAGTTATATGTCTACATTAACATGTCTACTGCTATAGGTGAAAATGTGCATATCGATCAAGCTTAATAGGATCACCTGTTTGCAGAACGATGAATCATGGGAAGAGAAGGAAAGGAAAGAACACCCCACTTTCTCTGGTTGTCAGCTAAGGTGACCATACATGTAATCAGAAGTAGGAATAGGGGGGAAACTCAATTCAGCAGCTCACATTAAATTAGAAAAATGCACAGAAAGTGAATCATGCTCTAAATCAACTGTGGTTACTGGCGCAGAGCCTCCTCTCGAGCTGTCAGTTGGTGCTCAAGCCCAAAAGAAATTCCATCTGAGATGTGGCTGCGTCAAATGCCCACGCTTAGTGTATGCATCAAATGTTCCATTTCTGTCACACACCTGTTGTCTGTGCCTCATACAAGAGTGCTGGAGCCATATATCAATTGGCATGCCCACCATATTCCATTTACAGCATGCTACAGTGACACCAAAATACTTCCTGTCTCTGTGTGACTTAATGTGCAAACACTTCTGACAATGGCCGCTTTTTCAGTTTAAGATATAATTATGTATTGCCCACAAAGCAGTCGCTTCATTATTTTGGCATTAGTTGTGGTGCTGACAAAGATTTTAGGGACCGTTAGAATCACTCCATCGTGAAATATTTACCACCGCCTAATTATTTGAGGCTTGGCAGCAATTTTCAAAAGCACCTCAGTGGACGAGCCAATTTCCAAATGAAAAAAAATCCTGTGAAGTTAGCCATGGCCCCTATTAATATTCTTCTATGCAAATGCCAGATGATCTTCCCACACATTTAACGGTCGAGCCTTTCTGCAATTCACAGCCCAAAAGGAAATGTTTTTATTTTTTTAATACAGTATAGAAGAAGAGAGCTGAGGAATGCAAGAATGCAGCAGAAATACACAAACAATAACTGAAGGCTGTATTGCTGAATATTAAAGAGAGCGCTGGTGGACTCAGGTGCCCCCATGTTGGAAACAAGTTCACCAAAAGTGCCTCCTTGGTGTCCACATGTTTGAAAAAATTAAAGAAACTGCAGCAAAAGTGCCCTCTAGGGTGCCCTTAAATGGATAAAACATGATGAAGTGCCTCTAGGGTGGCCTTCCAGTGGAGAAAACATGATAAAGTGTCCTCTAGGGTGGCCGTCCAGTGGAGAAAACATAAAGTGTCCTCTAGGATGGCCGTCCAGTGGAGAAAACATGATAAAGTGCTTCCAGTGGAGAAAACATGATAAAGTGTCCTCTAGGGTGGCCTTAAATGGAGAAAACATGATAAAGTGTCCTCTAGGGTGGCCGTCCAGTGGAGAAAACATGATAAAGTGTCCTCTAGGGTGCCCTTAAATGGATAAAACATGATAAAGTGTCCTCTAGGATGGCCATCCAGTGGAGAAAACATGATAAAGTGTCCTCTAGGATGGCCGTCCAGTGGAGAAAACATGATAAAGTGTCCTCTAGGGTGGCCTTCCAGTGGAGAAAACATGATAAAATGTCCTAGGTTGCCCTTTCAGTAAATAAAATATGATGAAGTGCCCTCTATAGGATGCCCTTCCAGTTGAGAAACTGTGATGAAGTGTCCTCTAGGGTAGTCTTAAAATTAAGAAAACATAATTCAATTGCATATAGGTTGCCCTACATGCTAGAAAACTTTCTGCATGCTGTTGCCCCACTACATGCAGCTGTTGTCCTTTTTATTTTTATTTTTTCACCCCTGTCCCTCAGACAGCCACAGTCTACAGATTTAACTGTAAAGAATGATTTCAAAGTTCAATCTCAGCTTAAAAAATTGATCTTTTGGAGTGGCATGTTTCTTTGATAGAGCGCATTACATTAACTGCAGAGAGAAAAGTGCTATTTCTCCACTCCAAATGTTCTTTTCTGCTTTTGTTGTTTCTGACGTGTGAGTGACAGGTAGATAGTTCAGTTGGTGCTCTAAGACGTCAAAAATAAATCCAATAACCAATAAAGTAGAAATGCAGCTGGTAGTTAAGTGACAACAATTGTTGGGTTTGACTCAAATTGTTGGTTTTCAAGTGATTTATTAAACACTTTTCAGAGCCAATGCGAACACTTTGAAGTATCGACTTTGCCTTGGCCACTCTATAAATGTATAGTTTTGAATTAACATTGATGTCAAAAATCATGAAACTGTAATCAAAGAGAAGTTCAGATCAAAATATGAGCTCAGATGTTATCTTCTATTCCAGCTTCTTTCTATAGTCACAGCTCCAAACATTTAGCATTTGATTTGAGCACCCCCCCAACATGGTGCTAGCCAATACTGAACACTGTTTTGCACATTCACTCCAACTCGGATTCAAGCTTTAACACATAAACCATGTGGTTACAGTACAACAGCTGTAGCAAATAATAATCTGCCCTCCTGCGGAAAAGAGCCAAAATGAACTGCCACACACGCCAGTAAAAACAAGGGAAGACAAGTCCATAGTCGCATAAATTATTTGATTTTGTTCTTTTAATTACTATTCTAAAATCTTAAAATCCTGACCCATCCCAAGATATCAACCAGCTGAGCTTACAGAGCAGGCTTCTTAGAAAAAAATTAGAACATTTGCAGTTCCATAATGACAACTACAACTACAATGACGTATAGCGTTCAGTGCACTGAATGCACTGAAGTTGCGCTCACATCAGCTGTTTGAGCTGTGTGGCTACCAGCTGACTAGTCATGCCCAATCATATTCATGGAGCTGTACAGCGCAGCCATTATAACCTGACACTTCTCACTGTATGCACTACATGCTGACACTATGCTGCTGGGTACTGTGCTTGAATGTATATTATGTTTTTGATGTTTAGTGTTTAGTGTATATTGTGTGCTGCTGCTGTTGATGTCCTTATGTGTTATATCTTTTGGTATTGTTTATTTAACTAAGATTTAACGTTCATGAAAGGATATTAGGGAGGCCCATAAATGGTCTATCTTACACCCACCGCAAAGCAGCGCACAGTGCTGCACAAGTGTCATTGCTAGTTTCCCACTGCCGCAGTTGTAATTTTCACACCCAGCGCCCACGTTGTCTTAATAGCAAATGTACTTGCACTCCTCCGTGCACCCATGGGTGTGTTGGTCTTAAAATGAGGTGTGGTCAGATGCAGTGTTGGCGTGTTGCTATCTTGAGGTAGCAGAAAGCGTCTGCACCATTGACCAACAAAAACCTGGTCTAAAGTCTAAAGTCCTGCTATTTAAGGGACATGATGCACAGATTCCAGTTATATCCATGGCACCGCTGTTAATTAACAGTCTGACTATCAGCGGGTGGGTTATAGGTGGGTGAAATAATACATCATTAACGAGGAAAATAGTAATTTAATTCACTAAAATGGCAATATAGCAGAGAGTAGAACAGAGATGGTGTGGCTGCACGGCAGCAGGTAAGTTCATTCATTATTTCAGAAGCTAAATGTTTAGTTCAGTTTCCTCTGTCAGGTTTATGGCTACATTCTTTTCATTATGCTTCTTAAATGTCCCATGATATTTGCTGCAGTGCAATAACTGCTTGCATGGAGACATTTACAATTATTGAAAGCAGCCTCTCTAATCATTAAAGTAAATTGCTAAAGAAAACACTCATACAACGATATAATAAATAAGAAAACCACTCGCTGATTATTTGTCAGACACGCTGTTTAAATAGCAATGCACTGCAGATGCGGGCACACCTTACATTTAAAGGGAACGGGAGACGACACTCTGATTGGTTGAATTCATGTTACGCCCAATATACACCTATGATTAATTAAGACCCCAAATACAACCCCTTTGCGCTTTACTTTGCACACAGACTGTGCGCCGTCTAACTAGCAAAAGTGGAGTTGGACACGCCCGAAATGCACTTGTGTCATGCACTTTAGACCATGCGCTATAGATCGTTTAAATAAGGCCCTCTCTGACTGAAAACCATGTGATCCATAACAAGTGGACCTTGAATTGAGATATTCCTGTCTTGTTAAAACATATTTGTTCACAGGAATTATACCAGAAAGGTAGAATTAGTCTTAAGGTTACAGTATTTACTATTCATTTTTTGAAGCAGGAAGAGCAGCACAATAGTCCTGCCCTCAACCCCACCAGAGCAGAAGGTTCAAGCCCTCAATGAGCGGTCTACCTTGAGACAGCCTCTAGCCTGAGGCTGAAGAAACTGGCATTCATAAGGCTACTACAGGCAGAGAGGCAGATGGCGAGCACAGGCAATCTGCCATAAAAAAGCAGTACTGATGCTCACCCATATTTCTGAGCTTGTCTGGTCTGTACATTTGACTGCTCATTTATTCCTTATTGGAAAGAGCCATTTCATTCCTGTTGCTATGTTGATTTCCAATGCCAAAACCCTACACTTACCATTTCATAAGTCATAGAATATGCACCATCTTATCTGCACAACCACACTTACATTTAAGTGACTCATGTAACCACAAAGACAAGGATGAGCTAAAAGAAAACATGACAAAGGGGTTTCTGTGATTAAACCTGTGCCCTTCTAGTTCCCTAACTATGGCAACCACAACACTATGATCTACTGTATTTAAAGTATCTCTATGAGAGTATTTCAGGTTAGAGATATCAGTAAAAACACATATTATAGGCAAGCCACAAATTCCGTATCCAAACTTAATCATACACCAAATCTAAATCGTAATACTAGGAAGCCTACAAAGAGACACAGATATCTCAACTGTGGCCATATATTGTACAATTTTTAGTTTTTAGCAATACTAGCTTCATTGCTCTTTTGATGGTAATGGTGGTCTGACGTTTGGTTTTGGTCCAGACTGAAATATATATAAGTACTGGATGGATTGCCCCAAAATTTGGTACAGATATCCATGGTGCCCAGAAGGTGGATCTTAAAGACTTTCGTGATACCTTGACTTTTTTAGCACCACCAGCAGGTACTAATTACCTCATGGATTACTGAATAGGTTTAATGAGCAGAGGCCCAGGGGCCCAAAGTGTCATGGTCCCCCCAGGCCTTCATCTGCAAAATGTCACTCAAAGAGACACATACTGACCAAGAAGAGATGCAAAATGAACATAAAGCTACTACAAAGAAACCAAAACAACTACAAAGAAACCAAAACAACTACAAAGAGACCAAAACAACTACAAAGAGATGCAAAACAGTTGCAAAGAGACACAAAGAGACTCACAACGACTATGAAAAGGGGCAAACCAACCTCAAAATGACTACAAAGAGACACAAAATGATAAAAAAAAAGAGACACAAAACAACTACAAAGAGACACAAAACAACCACAAAGAGACAGAAAACCACAAAGAGATTCGCATCGACTACAAAGAGACACAAAACAACAACAAAAAGAGGCTAAACAACTGGAAAGTCTGTGTGTCTTACACATATGTAGGAGAGGTGGTGGGGCCTTTTGCATGTGCACAGGGGCCCATTGTCTTAAAATCTGCCCATGCATGCACCCCTAGTAAGGTCGACATTTGTGGTTTTGAGTGAAATGTCTCCACATTTTTGGATGGTTATTGTCACTGTGAGCATGTCAGCCTGCAGTTCAAAGCAGCATGCTGCCTACGCACAGCCTCACAGAGCCTTTAGCATGGCTGGAGACTCTTAGTCATCTTTTGTCTTTTCGCTTTTATGTTTGTTGCTCTATTGAAGGCACTCAATCAAAATGGCTCAACAAGAACAAAAGAAAGGTACACCCCCGTCACACACACACACATGCACACACAAACCCCCTAAATGATGATTGGAACAATGACACTGGCAATGGCTTAAAAGCAGAACACAAATCCGATGGTAAGCCCCCAAAGTTGCATGCAGACAGGAACACAGAGAAAACCACATGCCTCCTTTGTCTATCCTCCTCCGCCATGAGTCTCCTGAGAACCTCTGAGGCCTCGTTCCCGTGTCGACAGGATTTGGCAACCAGCACCGGTGTCACGCCTGTGATACAACGCCGGGGGGGCGTTTGCCAGCCCACCGTAGCTCGGTTGCACATTGTTCAATACTTTGTGATGTCTCGCTTCACAGCTCATAGTGAGGATGAAGGCCTCCTTGGCAACTGGACAGATGCTGTGCAGCAGACATTACTGCTCCTCTGACCCATCCACCCACAGCACACACACACACACACACACACACACACACACACATACATCCAACTATTTGTGATGTTCACCATTCACTTTAGCCCTGGGGAGGACCAGCGGACCAAGGAGGCTTCTGTGTTTCATGCACTGTTAGGTTGGCTAGGGCCTCTTTATAGCTGACTCCTGCCAGTCTTGCCCAGAGTCCATGAGTGCACAACCCTGCTGGCCCATGGAGATCCCATAGTTTCCCATGGGAACATGATGGAAAATGAAGCTTACTGATGCATTATCATCGACGAGAGCTGGTTTATCACTCTTAATGCCGAAGTAAACGTACAATATGTAATATTCTGCTGCTAGGGGTCTCACAAGCAAAATAATAACAAAGGCCAGTTATTACAGTCAGCTTCTCCTGGTTTGGATTACTTCAGAGTTCAGAAGGTTTTTACCAGCAGCCAAATTCTTTACGGAGGTCTCCTCCTCTCCAGAACAAACAGACTCTGTGATTTTAACTGTTATGAACACTGAATAAAGCAGTTTCATGTTAAAAAAACAGTGTTTCTCCCACGGGTTTCAGCTTCCGGTGGTGTCTCTATTGCTAGAAGTGTGCTCACCTGTTTTCTCTGATGATTTAAGATTCTGACGTTCAGGAGGTCTTTACCCAAAGCCGGATTATCCACAGAGGTCTCCTCCTCTCCAGACCAAACAGATCCGGTGATTTTTAACCTGTAAAAACACAGAATAAAGCAGTTTCATGTTAAAAACGGTGTTTCTCCCACAGGCTTCGGCGAGGTGTGTGTGTGTGTGTGTTGTTTGGTGGTGTGGGTTCAGGGGAGTGCTCCCATTCAGCCATCCCCCCTTACCCCCCCCTCCCCCCCTGTTAAAAAATAAAAAATCACAAATCAGCGACTGGGTTTGGGAAAGATAAAGAGCCGTGTTAATTCTTCGCAGCACTCTTTGTATTTGACATACGTCTGTGGGAACCGAGTTGATGGAGCAGAAAAACAAACAAGCGGTGAAGTTTTTTGCATTCTGAACACTTGCGTGTCACCACGCTGACAGCTTGGCTTGTAGCCCCGGAGAGCAAAGAGGCATTTGGAAATGAACAGGTCCAGATTGAGATTTCCATTATCTCATGCTTGATCACCTCTCAAATTGCAATATTTCGCCAAGACAAATCTGTTCCTTCATGCTTTGTGAGTTTTAGGTTGGATTGTTTCATTCCGTGCCTAACCGAAAGAGTCATTTTATGGGTTGTTTTAGCAAATTGTGTTATTCAGAAATGAGCCATGACTTACACTAATATGACACAAAGCTCATTCGGACCGAAGGCCCCATATTTCCCAGCCTCACTGATGCACGTCATATGTACATGATAAAGACTTCTTCATCTCGCACATCTAAATATCTACAGTCCCCTTCCAGCCTTTTATCAGTGAGAATGTAATATTGTGCTGCCGTGCCCCCTCCTCCATGCAATGTTCTTCCGATCCAAGACACTACTGGCAGGGCACGATCATCTCATTACGCCAAATACTGAATTTTTAATGGGTCATTACGGTCGTCCATTTTCCGGCAGCGGTTCTGTCAGTGCAAACAGGTGGAATAGGGTTCTGTCAGGTCACCGACTGCACAGGCAAAATATCTCCACTGATCCTCATCTATATCCTGTCTGCCAAATGAAAAAAAACGACAGGGGATAAAAGCTCGCTGCTGCCATATCAGAGCCAGATCTTGACCCCTAATGTCCTTGTGGAGTGGCTGCGAGACGGACGGTACCTTTCAAAAGCCATCAATTTATTTCAGGGTGAGGCTAAAGCTAATTTCAACAGCCCTCAAAGGATTTGCTGATATAATAGATTGCGTAGAGCAGCATTATAACCCCACCGTGCTCCTGTATGCCATTAGACTTGTTTGTAGTGCATTACTGATTCAATCTTATTTAAATGTACTCTGGTAATTAGGCCCTACAGTAATTATAGGGAATGATTGTATTAATGCGAGCTTGAAAATTGAGAATTGACAAATGCGGGCTTATTCACTGACTCCTAAATTCACCTCATATTTATTCATGTTTTTTTCATGGTGGTTCACTGTACATCACAGAGACGAGCTCCAGCGATCCAGACCGAGCGCCAAGAGCAAGAGACCATTAAGTCTTAAGAGACTTGCAGTAGGTGTCGGTAAAGAAAAAGAGAGAGAGAGAGAGAAAAAGAGAGGGAGAGAGAGAAAGAGAGAGAGGGGTAAGAGAAGGAGAGAGTGCAGAGTCCGATCAATATTCAAACTGCAAAATGAATTTGACTGGAGCGAGAACTTCTCATCAAATGGGAAAAGAAATTGGATATGAAAGATGACCTGCCATAAAATCCGATATCCCACAATGCCATCTGTCAGACAGCGGCTGGGGAATAATGACAACGGCTAATGAAAGTTGAGCCCTGGTTCGGCGGTGGTTTAAATCAGCTCCTTGCTGCGGCCGACTCGCTGTGCTGACTCAGTGCCCCGTCCTCTGTGCAACCCAGCTGGATGCCACAGAACAAAAGAGAGCGGGAAACCCTCGACATTATCCCAAACACCGACAGGAAAGGGAGCGGGTAGTTTGTGATATTACTCAGGTCTGTTAGAGGTCAGGATCAGTTACAGGACAGAACTATATGTGGAGCTGGTGGAAATGAAGGACTCTTTCTGTCATGGATGCTTCGACTCAGGCCTTCCAGTTGACGGACAGTCTCCCTGCTGCCCAGAAAGTACCCGATGTACCAGGTGAAATATGGTGTCTGCTTTATCCTTAAAGGCCCCAGTTTTCCATAAACCCTATTGCTGTTAAATATTCTCCACGACTCTGAAACACTTGCATTTGTTTTTGCGAACATATAAGCCTTTAAAATCCTTGATAAGAGTAAAAATGCATTAAAGAGACAAATACAAGGTAAGCTGTAATGGAAAAGTAAAATAAGTTTATTTGTAAATAACAATATTTACAGTTTTATTTGATTTTTTCTCTGAAATATGAACTGACATTGCACAATGTAAAATGCTAAAAAGCTTGTAAAGGTTGCCTGTCTCTACAAATGTGTTGTTTGTCTATGTGTAATTACACAGCTGCATCAAAGTAAATAGTGTATTTAAAGGGGACATGCTATCCTCATTTTCAGGTTTATGTACATGTAGTTTAGGTTTCTACTAGAACATCTTTACATGCTTTAATATATGTATAAAACATTTTTTTTTTCTCATACTGTCTGTGCTGGTACACCTATATTCACCCTCTGTCTGAAACGCTGCGTTTTAGTGTCTGTCTCTTTAAGCCCCCCCTCCCACAAAAGCCCAGTCTGCTCTGATTGGTCAGCATTTCTGGGTCTTCCACATCTGCGCTCTTAGCATTTCTGCACTGTCATTGCAGCCGGAGAATGTCTATAATAGCGCTTTCTACCTATATATAGTATAGTTGTGACATCACAACTTCACAGAAGTCCTGACGACTCGTTTAAAAGCACAGTTTCTGAATACGGGTATGTTGATACTTTCACAGTATTTATATACTGTAGCACCTAGACCTGCTTTATATTTAAAAACAAAACAAAACATGGAAATCTCACTTTTACAATATGGGGCCTTTAAATGCTAGATGATGAAGTAGTAAATAAAAGTTAAAATTGCAATAGAAATAAATTCCAAAGTGTCAGTTTCATGTCAGATCCTTTTTGAACGGGATATTTTCATCTCTTCAAATGTTTGTCTTAACTTGTCTTAACATACAATTCGAGGCAAACAAAGGACAATTGTTAAGACATTGGACTGACTTTTTCATTGGCTTTGTGCCTCTACTCTATCTTCATCATTTATTCCAGCCGTCATGTACATTTCTCAGTGATTTAGAGTAAGAAGTGCCTCGAAAAAACCAACATGAAAATCAAAAGGTCAAGCTGTCATGTGCTCCACATTTCTCACGGTTCTATTAGCAGAACATGAGAAATACGTAAATAGCAACGCCAAGCTCCCATTCTTGAAACGTTTTTATTAGAGAAGTGTTTGCCTTAATCTGGTATGTTTTCGGCATCGCTGCTGCCAGGAAACTCAGTGCCTTGGGGCTTTAAACTGCAACGCAAGTGTCTGTCTTTTCAAAGCAACGTATGTAAAGTTAATGGCCTCTTAAATAAACTGTCAATCGTGCCACCGCTTGGCTTGTTTTTTTTTACCCACCCGAGTGCACAAATCTTCAATTTTTTTTTTCCCAGCCGTGAAAGATATTACTTCACGCTGGGAAAAGCTTCTCTTGCTTCCCCTCTCCTCTGCCCGCCAACCTCTACTCCATCCTCTGTCAAACAGCGGATTTAATAATTGATCCCATTTGATCCTGTCCATTTCCATTTCAATCTACACCTACAGGATGGAGGAGGGGCAGATGTGGTCCGGGAAATCACGGGATGCAATGACGCCGTGTTGCGATAGATTGCGAGGGTGCAAGGTGACTAATGTCAGGAGAAGGGGGTCTTATATCTTACTGTCTCATTCAAATATACACTCTGCTGTTGGGCTGTCAACCTAAATCATGCCGCACTGGTTTCTCCGGGCCAGAAGGAGAATTAGCAATATTGAATCCGCAGGCGGATATTGAACAGCTCATAGAGTTTGGCAACTTTGGAGCGGCAATCTTAGCCAGCACAAAAATAAAATATGGAAAAGGGAAAAACAGAGGGGTTTCAGCTTCTCCATTAGAGGATGGTGTGGGAGATTTATAGCAGGAAAGTGTATGAAGTCCTCAAACACAAGATAAACCATGGTGACACAACACATTTTGTGGGCTTCTGCTGCTGAGAGGGAAGAATATACCTCCAGCGCCCTGACATAGTATTTATTCCGTCCGGGCCAATGAATATCTTGAATACAGCTGTGAGGTGACCGGAGGGCAGCTGGATGCTTGTTCTTTGTCCAAGTCTCATCAGTTAAGGACATTTAGACGAGTCGTGCCCTCTTTTTTTTTTTTTTTTGCCTGCCAGTATCTAAAAGCAGTTTCCTGATTAAATATTCATGCTGCACTTCTCTTTCAGGCAAGCTAAGATTTTTTTTTGAAGTGCATAAGTGCTGTATTGGTGTTAGGATTGCGGGGTGTAAATGGAGCGTGAGGACTTTGGCAGATGTGCAGCCCAGGATTCAGCTGATAACAGCCGTGTCCGTTACACGGAGAGAGAACACAGAGGCATCTGACGACCGCGATGAGACGTCTACTTTTTTGTTTGTGCGGAGGAGACGGCGAGAGGAGGAGGGAAAACGAGGAGGTGTGAGATCCCTCTTGAGGGACCAGCCCTCGATAGAAGAGCTGCAGAACACAGAAGTATGAAATCTTACTCATTTTGTGAGCTCCCCTCTGGTGTCCTTGCACTAACCCACCCAGCAGCTCCTTACTTAAAAGCCAGAACTTGCATGTCCTTCAGAATAACCTGCTTGTAATGAGCGCTGTGTAATCTTCCGTTGGACTTACTTTTAATTGACAAAAGAACCATCAAAGGCAACTTCATAGCTGGGACTAAGCGTAAATCATGTTTTAATTAAGGAGGATATAAGGATTCCTTTCTTCCCTCAGCGAGAAAGACTTTCCCAATGGACTGCCTTCAAATTCCACAGTAACGTTACTCCAAATAGCTTAACTAGATGCTAATTGGAGGCTGTGCTAGCCAAGACGAGAAAACATTCTGGTTTTTAAAAAAAAAAATCAATCTTATAGGCAAAAGGGGCGACGGCGGTGCCGCTCCTTTGAAAGGAGCCGAGTCGATTGCTCCCAAAACAGCACTTCTTTTTAGGCGAGGAATTCAGCAAACATGACAAAACAAGAAAGGTATAGTGTCAGCAAATTGTTTGTGGCTTTCCCCTTTGATTCTTCTTTCTGAACTTTCGTTTGAACAAACAGCGACGAAAATGAATCCAATTTGCCGTGCGATGTGAATGAAATGCACGTGAAAAAGTCCTCGGCGTGAAATTGCAGCATGTCGGGTCACCTAACTTCACTTTTCTCAGGATAAAGACAGAGAACTCCTGAAAGCAAAGCAGACATGTCGGGGACATAATGAACATTGATCAGGAACCTTCCCAAAGTCTCAAGACAAAACAAAAATCCTGTTATTTTGACTTTGGCTTAAAAGTGCTTATTGATTTTTGTTGAGCAATCACAGCTCACATACAGAAGTATGATTCACAGATAACCTTGAGGTATGAATGGAGCCAACAAATCTCTGCCCACAGAGGCCATTATCAGTGTATGAGTCATTAACATGTCATTTATGTATATTGGGGCGTGGGGGGGACAATAGGCCATCAGAGGGACAGGTGGAAGAATTAAACTCGCAAATCACTTAGGATCTGCCATTTCTACTGGCAACACGTTAGCAATAAACACAAACTCATTATCGCAGCGCACTCCTTGGCCTATAAATGTCTCCAAAGCTGAGACAGGTAATAGTGATGAGTAAAGCCTTACATCACTGTTTGGACTGATAGGCCAGAAGGGAACCCACCCAGCATCTGTGTCTATTCCACCGAAATGGCAGAAATGGCAGCTGCAATGGCCTGCGAGTTATTTGATTAGGGCTCCCCGTGGACCAATCACACTGCTACAGAGCAGAGAGAGAGAGAGAGAGAGAGAGAGAGGAATGTGCTGTTGTTGTGCACGACCCACCAATAATAAATCATATTTGTGAAAGGAATAGTTCCACATTTTTGGGAAATACACTTTTTGCTGAGAGCTACATGAGCAGGGCTGCATGATGAGAATCGCAAATTCTTTCCAAAATTGAGATCACAATTTTCTCCCATAATTCATAGGTACGCCAATTTTTTTTTTTTTTTAAAGAAAACATGTTTATTGCAGTCCATATTGTCTTCATGCAGACAGTACAAGCAATATGATCATCTTATTTCAATTAATGGTGCAGTCCTGATTCAGTAGGTCGTTTTCCTGAAAGTTTGTGAAAGACTTTTACATGTTTTATATATAAAAAATATTAAAAAAATAAATAATTATGCAATTTCAAATCATTTTTGGTCCATTATTAGTCATTGTCCTTCAGAAATGAGATTGTGTACATGCCTGAATCAAGATCACAATATTTTAAAGATTAATCGTGCAGCCCTAGCAGATAGATACTACTCTCATTTCTGTGTACTCAATTTGAAGCTGGATACAGGGGATGATTAGCTTAGCTTAGCATAATTTAGCTTAGCATAACAGACTGGAAACAAGGGGAAACAGCTAGCCTGTTTCTGCCCAAAGGTGAAATCTGCCTACAAACACCCCTAAAGCTCACCAATTAAAACATTATATCTCATAACTGAAGTGTAAAAACAACAATTTGTGGTTTTACAGGGTGTTGTATGCTGATTTCCTGACCGGGAGCAGTGACTTCCTGGATTTGTCACCATGAGGTTACCAAGAAAGAGTCCAGCACATAACCCACCGTAAAATAGCTTTTATACTTGGGTTTGTGCAGGTTTAGCTTTAGAGGTGCAATAGGTGGATTTTGTACCTCATGGTGACAAAAAGACTTCAGAACGTCAAGAAAGAGTCCAGCACACAACATCCAAATGATCGTTTTTTACAGTTATTGTGTGGATCAATCAAACAAAATATGATGTTTTATTTGGTGAGCGGAGGCAGATTTGAGTGAATGAATTTTGTTATCCTTGGACTGAGCCAGGCTAAATATGAAGGGTTCATCTGCAAAAAACAGATATTTCCGTTTTTATTTATTTTCCTAAATCATGTTTGTGTGTGTGTGTGTGTGTGTGTGTGTGTGTGTGTGTGTG
>JAOVVB010004969.1:0-17111 GCA_028570985.1 Heterobranchus longifilis | reverse complement strand
ATGTGCGATAGATAACAGCAACATTACAATGTGGAAAATCAGGATGACAATATATAGATTATATGAAGAGTATGGATCCAGCACCAACACCCCTCCCTCCCTCCCGGCTGCCCTAAGCGGACTTTGTCGCTACACTACGTTACATGATTTGCTGCGTTGCTCCCGTCATAATTACTACGACCACTAGAGGTCGCCACCTAACAATAAACGTAAATTTGGGTCGTAATAAGCTGCTTGTACAAACGACCTATGGTGTCGTTTTTCGGGGGGAGGACAGTCTCCAAAACACTCGAAACACACCATTCACACAGAGGGAGCGAGAGACAAGGACATCACACACACAAGGGAGAGAGAAAGACAAGAGGACAGGCGGAATCTCCTGGAGAATTTGTGAATCTATTAGTGAATGATCCGTGTGGGATTTACTGTGAGTGTAGCAGCTCAGTGAAGAAATTGACATTGCAGCTGGGATCTTTCAGTTTGGTTTCACAGACAGAGTTTGGTTTTAGTTTTAGAATTTGTGATGAATGAGAAGAAACAAAGCCTTTGCGTTAATAGCATATGTTGTACAGTATCTATCATCGAGTCCTGCATGTAATCATGGAAATGACTCCACCTCATCAGATCAATTATTTAAAGTTTGTTCATAGGAGAGTTATAAATCCAAATGTGTCGCAGGCAGCAGCTTGTAGACCGGTGAGCAGCTGTAAAACCTGTAGATCTGCTGACATGGAGACGTGCTCTGTACTGACTGAAGAGTTGGCTGATGCTTTAATCGGAATAACCATTTAAAAGTCAAAGTACTTTTATTGTCATTGTTATAAAAACAGCAGAGCATCTCCCGAATTAAAACATAATAACATAATATCAATAAATAGTGTAGAAAACTAGAACTATGCGAGTATTATGTGTGTGTTATTCAGCTCTGCTGGCATTTGGTGTAACGAAAGTCTGCACTCTGATCTCTGTATCGACAACACACTTCTTGTTTTCTGAAAAAGAAAAACTGTCAAGTCACATGTGAACTGGAAGTTGCTGCATCATCCTGTCAGATGTGCTGGATCGAAAAATGAAGTCCTTTGAGTCCGTTTTCACTGTGTTTATTTGATAAGTGTAAAAATGAGTAGAGCAGACTAACTAACCAACTGTCTGTCTTAACAGTAGACTTTAAATAATGAAATGTGTGTGTGTGTGTGTGTGTGTGTGTGTGTGTGTTCAGGTGTCTGATGGGAGTTTGACGGTGCTGTCCATCACCCGGGAAGATCGCGGGGCCTACACGTGTCGAGCCTTCAGCCCCCAGGGAGAAGTCATCCACACCACACGGCTGCTAGTGCAAGGTAGCGTGTTGTGTGTATGTGTCCTTACATGTGCAAAGTATTTTCACATGATCTTATGGCACACACTTCTTTTGATTAAGAAATTATTTGATGAAGAGCTGTGGAAACATTTGATTGATTGGTAGCTGCCACAGTGCATCATACAGTCATGTACATACAAATTATAAAGTACAACAACTTTTAACTTTTTTTGTATGAATGAGATACTAAAGTGTAGTGCTTTGAGAGATTAATCAATATTTTAGTATAATAATGTTGTTGTGCCCATTTAGGACAATTTTATTCATTATTTTATGCGATTTTAACTTTATTTAGATTTGATGCATGTTTTTGTTCTTTCTTTGTTGTTATGACCATAGTTTTTTTTTTGTAACATTCATTCATGCTGATTAATTGATGTTTTTCAGTATTCAGAAATGCAGCAGACAGTGTGTATTTTTGAGTTGCGTTTTTACATTTAAATAATGTGAAGCAAATTTACAAGACAAAACGTATCACCATTATTACTGCCTGTTGTTTTTACTGTCATTTTGCATTTAGTTCAGTGTATCTGCGTACATTTTGTGCAACATAATGAAAGTACTGCTACTGTTGGAGCGAGCAGAGCAGATATGGAAAGAGTGGTTTGGAAGAGCAGCAGTATATAGACAGAATATTGTTTCTATAATCAAGAAAAATGGAGCAGATTTCTGGGTTTACTATTATCCAGCAGAAATGTTGTTTCAAATGAATCAATAAAGTACACAACAAGCTAGCAGACCTGTACACCAGCAAGGACACAGAACATGATCTATATTGATCCACAACAGCAACAGGAACCAGTGTTGTTCCTTTTTTTTGTACTTAATCAAGTTCTTAAATAGAAAAGTTTGTCGGAAAAAATATATTAAGAGGCTACAGACATGCTAGCGGCTCTGGTGGCTGTACTGCACACAGTGATACCTAGCTAAATGTACATTTCAGCGTTTTAAAATGCTCATAATGATGCTAACATGGTGATGGTAAAACATTTACCAAATGTACAGATTGGGTTTAAAAAGCAGTTGGTGCTCGAGCAGCAACAACTCCAAAGCTGTCTTAGTTACACTGAGTTTCTTGTTTAATAAATATAGAAATAACCTGAAAGTTTGTACCAAATTTTATGCCAATCCATCCAATAACTGTTGAGACGGCAAATATCAACCTCATGGTTGACTAATCTATATAAACAGATATCTGCTGCATATAAATGCAGAATCTGTCGGCAACGGGACAAGGCTTTGGTATCGGAAGCGTTCTGGTTTCTGCGTCTGAGTAGTTTTGACCAATGATGTTTCAGTGGGTGTTGGTTGTGTGCAGATAAATCGTCCGTGTGGAGAGCAAAAGAGGTGGAATGCATTGGCCAAAATGTAATCTCTGAACCCATCGGCTATCGTCTGATGACGATTTAGCTTTTTATTTGCTACGTTTCAGACTGTTAACTGAGTGTAAACTTGCTACTTGTGAAACAATCAGTCGTAGACGTCGTCTCTCAACTCCAACTCCATTTTTGCGTCTCACGTTGTTAATCGGAGTGTAAACAATGACCGGTGCACGGAAGAGGAACTCCAGATATCCGCTTAACCCCAAAATATTGGCCGTTGCCCTCAGAGGCTAAGTCGTCGTTGGACCGATATGTGTTTCGAGGTTGAGGGATCGCCGTCTGGACGTGGTGGACCAGCTGACGGACACACCAGCATTGCTGGTCCTTGAGCCACGCCTCTATCACGCCTAACAATAAAGTAAACAGGATTAAGTGATTCTCTTCAGTTTCTCTTAATTTATAATGCGTTAAAACTCAATATATCTCTTCCCTGCTGGTGTTAAACACCTCTGTGATATCAGCGAGTGGATCCCTCGGGTGCTATCACATCCGTGTGAACACAACAAGCCGAGCAGAATTTAAATAGCGCATGATGCAGTAGTGTGTTTAGGAGTGAGACTAGACTACACTGAAATTAGTTTGGGGACGACTAACAGCTGCATTTTATAACAGGACCATTTAAGACTAGATGGAGCTTAACAATTGTATTCATACATTTGCACAGTTTATTATTTATAGCGGCCTACAGAGAAAAAAAAGAATCGGAGGATGAGAGAGCTTTTTGCCTGCAGCTCTAAATGAAATGTCAGCGTCTGTAACTCTAACAATCTGTCTGTATCAGTCCACGCTCCACCACAAAATCAAGACACATTTAGCAAATTAATCATTTATTGTGTACTATGCGCCACATCACGCACACTTCAGTGCTCAAAGTCACTCTCTCTTTTTTTTTTTTTTTTTTCCAGAAATTGAAAGTAAACACAGCATCAAATGTGTGTCTGTGCAGCAACCATTTGATACGCCTCACCAAAGAGGATAAATGATAAAGCAGCAAACATTCCAGGTCATCTCATTTAAAGATTGCTGCCCCAGATGAACACGGCTGAGTGGTCATGACCTCATGTGAACTGAGGGAATTGAGGCTCGATCTCTAACTGAAACACGAGTTTTCACCAGATTGATTCTGTTCTTCTTGTGGAAATTCAACAAAGTAGCAAAGACATGCTCACTTCATAATAACAGGGTTCCTGTGCAGTGTGGAAAAAAGAAAAGAGAGTATTGAAAAATATTTGTGTTTCCAGACTATTGCCCCTATTCTGTTTTCTAAAATATAAAATTCTGAATTTCTAAAAATACATTAAATACAAGTGTTTTCATGGAGTATTTAGAGAAAAAAAGTCTGAATATTTTCTCAAAAAAACATTTGTTTTTTGAAAAGAAGTCGGAATATTTTCACAAAAAGAAGAATATTTAAGTTAGAATATTTATAGAAAGGGTCAGAATATTTTCAGAAACAAATGTGGAATATTTTGAGGAAAGTTTTGAATATTTTGTGGAAAAACTTGGAATATTTCAATAAAAAAAATTCGTAAGTAGACAAAATGAGGGAACAATAATATAATATTATTTATTCAATATGTAAAGCAAAAAAAAATTCAGAGTATATGTAGCAGCGGTTAGTTTACTTCCTGTTTGAGCAGAGACGTCTGACAGAACAGAAAGTTCTCCAAAGTTTTCCGACGGCTGGCTTGACAATCCCAATTTCCAAATGGGAAAAGAAAGCTAGATAAAAAAAATGTGTGTAAAATCCTTTGACATCTCCAACATGGAGCCTTCTACGTAATCTACAGAGAAATCTGGAAATTTGAGTCTGGAAAAATATGGAAATTCAAAATGGAAAATGTGTAGGAACCCTGAAAGGCTGAAGCAGGCACTTTCTAACGTAGGCCTACTCACTTTTGTAAAAATTTTCAAACAGCTCATATTTCAGGCTTAGTGTGATGTGAGGGCCAAAATAGAAAGACATGGATGCATTTTCATGCTACCATAGCGTGGACGTATAATCAGCCTTTCCTGTTGTTGTTGTTGTTGTTGGAGTGTCACGTGGCTGTAAACATACACACTCTTGCACGTGTTAACGCTCCTCCACAGTCATGTGCTTTTGTGAGAGCCGTGTAGTGTTCCGGGAGGTCACAGACAGATGTTTCGGCCCAGAGAGAAACAGATTCCAGGTAAATCCATTAGAGACTTAAAGGGGAACAGAAGTGGAGAGACAAAGAGCCATGAGCTCCTGCTCCCGTGGGGACTCTCAAACGAGCCCCTTGTCCTTGTGATGTCACACCCAGCAGGAACACATTTCCACACATTTTCTTCAGCACATTTAAATTTAATCGGGTTACGGGCCGTGACTACGGAGCAACAATTTCTCTGGACCCTCTGATAGCCATTCCTTCTTCCCAGGGAATAGAAGGGGAATATTTCTCAATTGAATAATCACGTTTGTTATTCCTGCAGTGTAGCAGAGGGAAATCAATATCAAATCAAATGAATATCTCTCCTCCTCCTCCAAAAAAAAAAAAAGAAAAAGAAAACTAAGACTCAGTGCTCCGGTGCCATCAGTCATCTGAAAAATCTAGAGTTGCTCCGAAGCCAACAAACCATGTGGGGAAATGAATGACTAATGTTCTCCTGTGCCTTAGCGGCTATTTTGCTCAGTGCCCTTGAGCAAGTCGCTTAACGTGCTGCTGCTCCAGTGGAGCAACACCAGGGGTTAGCAGCAGCAGCAGTAGATGCTGGACAGTTTTCTCAAGATATATGCAGCATGGATATGACCCCTTGAAAATAATGTGTAGCAAATCTTAAAAAAAAAAAAAAAACTGCTACAGCAAGCAACAACAGCAGCAAAAACAAAAAACACAAACCACACTCAATTTATGATTTAATTTGATTTGTTTCCCTACAAAAGACAAAGGAATTATTCAAATAAGTTTTGTTTTTATTTTGACAATGAAAATGATTAGCAAAAGCAAACAGCAATGAATGTTGCTATTGGGATTAACAAAGTGCAAACCTAACTTTCACTGAACTTCTTCTTTTTTAGAAAAATAAATAAAAGATACTTCTTGAAAAAATGTATTTTATCCCTGAAGAAAAAACACTACAACAATATGTGGTGTCGAGTGGACAGCTCGAAGTATGTAAGATCACACCTGGCATAAGAATACATCTCCACGTGTGTCCTGAGGTCTGTATGTGCAAATAAACACGCAGTAAACACACGGTATTAGCTGTGTGTTTACTGCGTGTTTATTTGCACATCAGCCAGACAGTAGATGTTGTGACATAAGATTACAGGAATGTCTAGTAATATCCATTCATTTTATGAACCTAAAAGCATGAATCCCACGGGTCCTTGAGATCCTTGAAAGTTTGTGAATTTCAGGGGGGAAAATCAAGGCCTTGAAAGTAGACATAAATAGATATGGGTCATTGAAAGGGCAACTGTATATATTTTGTGCGAGAATAGAAGTTGTTTTGATTTTTGTAACAGTATTTTGTAACTAACCTGCTGTGTTGGGTCCTTGAATTTGAGGGAATTGGGCCTGGAAAGTCCTTGAATAGTCCTTTAATTTGATGTTTAGGAAGGCGTGGGTACCCTGTAGAAATATATGGTTATTGTCTAACTTGCCAGGCAACTGCGGAGCACAGAGCTTCAGAGAGCCGGGGATGAGAGCAGGCGGGCAGGTGCCATTACCTCACTAAAAACCTTGATTGGTTTTGTACAGTAATTACCCCAAGTTAAAGGGAAAAATTTTCATTTTTAAACATCGTCCAAAATCATACATTGGAGTTAATTGATAAAAATCTATTTATAGGGTGTGGTTTAATCAGATTTGTCATCAGATTCTGATTCAAATGTTGCTCAATCCTGATTGGTGCATGACAGTGAATGACATCACCTTTCTCCAGCTGAGCCCTGTCCACTTTAACACTGTGAAAAACTGTCCTAACTTTGGCAGAAATGTGTGTGTTCATGTAGGATCCCATAATTAATAGTGAGAAGCTGGTTGAGGAAATATGTTTTCTCAGGGCCTTTAAAATTGTGATTGTGATGATACGTCAGTTCCATAATTGAATACGAGGCTGACAAGGCATGCGCCCAAGCGTTCTTTATAACCAAATGTGGATAGCCAGTGATAAACAAATGTACACCCTGTAAATCTCCAAAGTAATTTATAGATCTGTCAAACCGCCAAACTAATTTATATATCTGTCAAATCGCCAACAGTGCAGTCTGTCTCAACATGATAAAAGTATCCTGTATCTGTTATTTTCTGCATCATTTAATTGTTGTATGTATCTGCACAACAGTGCTTCTACAGTGACTCCTTGGGGATTCTCATTTTATTTTATAACATATTTTACCATTATCATCTAGTCATAATCTAACCAACATTGGCTGAAAATATACATCATCAATTTCCCACTGACAAAACAGCTTACATCAGACAAAAAACAAACAAACACACCTTGACACCTACTCATACATTATTCTTATTATTTTATTATATTGTGTGATGGCAGACAATTTATTATTATTATTTTTGCAATATCCAATCAGGACCCAGTATGTATCCCAGCATGTTCAAATCATTTACATACAGGGGCATAAAGGCTGAATCTTGATTTTCAAATGTAAGCTATATGTATTTATTCATTATTTATTTGTGGATTATATTTGTAGAAGGCTTGGGCAGTATATTTTTTCATACCTCAATAGCTCCATGACATTTCACCGGGGTACACGGTAAAAATGTAAAAGCTGAGCTCAGCAGTCATTGTAGCATGTACGACATTGTCTAGCCTACAATTCTGTGGGTCTAATAAGCAATTAGCCTACTTTATATGCCAGCCCCACACTAGAGGATAATTGGGCCGATTTGGGGTCCGATTTGCCCCTCTCGACAATTGCACGGGGGGGGGGGGGGATCCTGTAGTGTGAGGGGACATAATCTTAATGATACCGACTGGATCGGTCGCCCTGATGGAGAATCCTGACCAGTGTTTTGATGGTGTTTTGGCAGTGTTTTGGTGGTGTTTTGATGGTGTTTTGGTGGTGTTTTGATGGTGTTTTGATGGTGTTTTGGTGGTGTTTTGATGGTGTTTTGGTGGTGTTTTGATGGTGTTTTGGTGGTGTTTTGATGGTGTTTTGGCAATGTTTTGATGGTGTTTTGGCAGTGTTTTGATGGCAGCTGTTGAAAACACGAAAAGCTTGTAAAAGCCTTCAGCTCTACTTTAATCTATTTTAAATACATACTCTCCTGTGTTAATTATCTGTGCCAAACATTTACATAAGTCACTACAAGCAAAACACTGCATCACCAACACATTAGCTTGTAGCAGTAGCTTGCACTTGCCCTGTTTGTGACTAACAATAAAACTTGATTTCCAGCTGCAAAATGTATAAGCCACGCTGACTCCGTCTTCTCAGCCATTACTTCACCCACAGTTCTGTTTCTCCTTCTTTTTTTTGTGGCAGGCTGGCAGTCTAATAAAATCATGTTGCTAATAAACTGCTTTTGTAGTTGGAAGATGTCATTTCAAGATAAAGTTATGTGGCAATATTTTCACTATTTCATACCCAAAATACTCCCAAACAGGGGCAGAGGCATTTCTCTTTTTTACTAGTCCTGTAACGTTATCCCCACCACTCGCAGTCGCCATCTTTTTCAGCTCCACCGCCTGTTCCGCCAGTAGACAGTGACCTCTGGCAGCGCGTGATACATCACCTCAATACAGCATCTCCGTATGAATTTAATAGAAAAAGAAGCGTCTGTATTTTTGAAGGTATTGAAAATCATACCTTCAGTATTACTAAATCCCCTGGTGCCTATTTGTCGTTAAGAATATCTCTCTTCTTCCATTTGAAGAGGCTACTCTCGGGTGAACAGAGAAATTGGCTGGCAAAATGCAAATACACCGTGATAAAATCAGTCCTTCACATTTGTTTTCTAAAGTGGCATTAATGAAATGGAGTTGACCCTTACCAAGGCCTCACATACAGCGTATGATTAAGCACTTAGCAGTGTTAAGTAAGTACTTACCCTGTCAAGACAATGGCATCTACCCTGAAAATCTGAATGTTTATTGAACATTTATTTGAGGACATTATTTGTTTTTTTGTTTTTAGATGACTGCCTTTTTATGCTCATCTCCTCACCTGTTTTCTCCTCTCCTCTCTGCAGTGCAACAATGACTATGCCCCAGTGTGCGGCTCCAACAATCAGAACTACCAGAACGAGTGTTTCCTGCGCAGGGATGCCTGCAAGCAGCAGTCCGAAGTACTTATTATGTCAGAAGGCGCCTGTCCTGCTGGTATGTACATTTACAATATAAAGCCTACACGGATTCACAAACAAGCAAATACACAATACAGGAACACTGACACCAACACACCCCCTGCAGTACACACATTTACACACATAGTAAGAAGGTAACACTCACTGAACATTTCCTGCACAGTTGTCTTTAAGCATCAGGGATGTGATTTTTCCGGATGAATCCGGGAATTCCAGATTTTTCCGACCAGAAAATGTGCGTGAAAAGCCGGTTCCCAGCTCACCTCCAGCTGCTGGGACTCTCCCCTCCTCCTCCTGTTTTCTGACAGGTTGTGTCTAGATTCCACTGTAAACACTCATTCATTCATTCATTTGCAGGGTGATACAATGACATGGTGCTTCCTTCACACAAAAAAAACGTAATTTAATTACATTTAAACTGAAATTAATTTCATTCCAGCCACTGACCAGGCAAGGTCCTGTCACTGAGGCATGGGAAATTCTAGGTGATTTCATCTGTACGTGTTTATTTGCTGTACTTTGTTGACTATTTGCGTGGCTATCTGCTATACGCTTAACGATAACCCCGGTAAGTGGGGTTTGCAGCTGAACTATATGCGCATTGTTTGGTGTAATGTTATTTTACAAGACGAAGAGTGCTGTTCTTGTACTTCACAGTAACAAGCAGGTTTTGACGACCGCCTTGTAGTCTAGTTATTACTTTGTTTTGTCATTGCCGAATCGTATTTCTGTCCGCTGTTAAGAACTGCAGTCACACCATCTCCACTTAAAAATCGATTGTGCGGGAGCCGACAGGGACTATGGTGCATTCAGGTGTGCCTCGTAAACTCTGAAATCTGTACTTGAATGTCCACAAACGTTTGTTTTTTTTCCTTTTTTGAAATACACACATTGGTATTTACTTTCCTGTTCTTTCAATACAGCATTTTTAATGATTACAGGCTAAAAACATATCAACACCCCATTCATTTCTACATAGGCAGATTTAAAAATCTATATTTAAAAAAAAATCTTATCAATTTGTTATCAGCAAACTCCACAGTATTCTTGTACAATAGATCCCCAAGTACATCTGTGATAATTTTCAAGTTTTTATACTGCAGCATTTTTTAAATAATTAGATGCTAAAGCCATACCCCAGGCACATACATGGTATACAGTAGTTTCTTTTTTTTAAATTCCATAAAAAAATCTAACCAAATTTCTCTGCTCCTGCTCTCTCCTGCTTTTTTGTCCTTTGCCAATCACATGCCTGAAGCACGCAGATGATGTAAAGCTATGATGATAGAAATGTAAAACCTAATCCAATTTGAAGATTGTACAGTATATACAGTAGTTCAATTTCCAGGCTTAAATATTGTAATCATCAGTGCATGCGCATGCTGCCAGCGGATGGGATTCAGTAATGACAGAGTGATACATTACTTCAAAGGAACTACACACACAAAAAAAAAAAAATGCATGATGAAAAAATTGCTAGAGGTGACAGCCTGATGTAATTTCCCCCATGTTTAATGTAACAAGCACGGCGACAATGACAGTGACGAGCGTCCTCGTTGAACAGATGAAGATTTCATTATAGCCGCACAATGTCCTCACAAGAAACGGAACACTGCATTGCTCAACAGGCCAAATGCCGAGTGCTAAACAAGTTAATTACACAGTTTATTTAAATTCGGTGCGTTAAACAGAAAGTTGAAGAAAGGCTTGACAGCCGTGACCTTTTTTTTTCGTTACGTAATGTTTAAATAAATATCAAAAGGCATAAAATGTAAATACTTGCCAAATTGTCATAGGTAGTTACTGTAACACTGTTGCCAAGAGGCATGCTCAACAAAGCAGAAAATTGAACGGCTGAATCACACATCATCTTGATGGCCACTTCATTCTTTTCTGGAATGTGTAGACATTTCTTTTTCTGTTATCTTCTTCAAAGAGGACTTGAATTAATCCCATAAGGGATACAGTGAAGGTACTTGAATTTCGTTTCAAATAAATACTCAATAAATACAAGAACAGTGTATGCTGGAAACTCATGTTTTGATTGCTGGCAAGTGGCCATGGCACAAGCATTTTGCTGTATTAAAAAAAAAAAACACTCCACAGATGCAAACCCCCCCCCCCTCTGCTTCGCATCAATGAGTGATTAGGTTCTGTCTTGTTTTTTATCCTTTTATGTTCTTCAGCAACTCCACAGTTTAATAGATTATCCCTAATATATAGGGAATACCCTTTTTTTTTTTCTTTTGACAACTTTTGTCTGAGAATATAGTTTACTTTTCTACGACGGCATCGCCTATTGTTTTCATCTTTCCTTTGGCTGGAGAAAGAAAAAAGCACTCTGTGTAATTATCTAACATAATTGGGATTACTGTTTGCTGATATAGTTTGGTGTTTAAGCTGCTGAGTGGGCGCCTTCAGTCGGAAAAGGTCAACCACTTCATTAGTCGCGTTACGGAGACCGGTAGTGCCTGCTCGGAGTATGCAGTGCCATAAAGTTAAAGCTTCTCGGTAATAAAAGGTTATATGAATTAAATCTATAGGTAGTAGTAGTAATAAAATCCTCATAAAGAAACTACATTTCCATCCTGATGACTGAGCATAAGGTGGGACTGTTTTAATTAACACACCCACGGGCAAATTCACAAAGAATGGATTGTGTCAGCTGACAGCAACATGAATTTGCAACCGCTGTCTGACTCATTTCAAGGTACGATTCACGAAAGATATTGCGCTCATGATATTACAACGCAAACACGGCCGTAAAGTTTTGCGTCTGATTGCAATCCTACGTTAGCAACCGTACCTAGACACGGGACGCCACTAACGAGCGCTACATGGTAACGTTAAGCCTGGATTTGCAGGGAAACAAACAAAAATGTCTGCATATGGAACCTGCAGGCCTGACAGCAGTCTAAAGACTAAAGACGTTATACGTAGTGAGGATCCGGTATGTTTCTTTCTTCGTCCTGGTAATCGCACACGTCATGCTGTCGGATGTACGTTAGCATGTAGGATGTGTTTCCATTCACATAACGTCACTGCACTGGAGCAATGGTGACACAGCGTCCTCGTCTTACACACAACTCACCTAAAGGTGAGTCTTCCAGCACCGACTTTTTATTCATTATCCAGTGAGACTGGCCGCACGCTACCTCGCTAGCTTGTTGTGCTAACCTCAGTACATGTTGCTAATGGCGTATGGCTAAAAGTTTTGCGACGCTACAGGGAGTCGTCATGACTAAACGTTAGCTTAAAATCAACCAATATATTGACTTACACTGCTGTTTGTCGTTCATGTGAAAAAGACGTGGAGTTTGAGACCGGTGAGCTTTTCCCTCGTTTTTAATGTCCTTTTCATTCACAATAATCCGCTGACAAATTAATGTGTGAAAGCTCTCAAATGCATATTGTAGTCCGTTCTGTCTTCTCCTTCATTTCAGAACTTTTATTCCATAAATTCACAGTTATTTCATGTGGATTATCTCTCACTGATATCGTTGAAAACGCCATATTGACGTGCCGGGGGTCCGAAAGCTTGACAGGCGTAGCGACAGTAACCGAGGCCGGGGGCGGGACTTAGCAAAGGGTCAGTTATCCATGTGGCAAAGTATAAATGTTGCCTTGGCGCTGAGAACACAGTCGGCAGAGAAATGGCAGAGAAAAAAAAAGAGAAATTACATTTGCAGAGCGCGAGCTACAGGTCCTGACCGAGGAGGTGCAGAGGCATTCCTCCAAACATCAGGAAAGGAATTTAAACATGACAGAGAGAAACTGTGTTTGGGATTCAATATCTCAGTCTGTCAGTACTGTTGTTGTTTTCACCTCCGGACTGTAAAAGAAGATGGCAGGATTTGAAGCAGAGGACTCCCCTTATGAATGCGCTTCAGTCGCAACCAGCTCCCTGAAGACTCCCTAATAATTTCACTGTAACTGCATGTGCTTATTAATGCTGATCTTTGTGAATTGGACTGTTTTTGCAATGAGCCTCATTTGCATAGAAAAGGGGACAATTTTACGCTAAATGTAGAAAAAAGAAGAAAGCATACCTTTATTAGTCCCTCGAGGGGGAAATTCACTCTATTGTTATTTTGCTCATTACACACACACATGCACATGCAGGACCTACACACATGCATTTAATGGAGGGATGTCAGAGCGAGGGGGGGCTTGCTCAAGGGCACCTCGGCAGTGCCCAGGAGGTGAACGGGCACCTCTCCAGCGACCAAGTCCTCGCTCCATATTCGGTCTCGTACTGGGACTTGAACCGGCGACCCTTCGGTTCCCAAGCAAAGTCCCTGCAGCCTGAGCAGCACCATGTATGCATATTACCTGATTTAAATATATGCAAATAGCACAGGAGCACCGAGACGCTATTTGCTTAGCAGCACATTTAGGGGTGCTTCTCATCCTGTGCGGGTGCTTTGAGAATTACAGTTTCTTTTTGTCTTATTTACGCAGGTTTAGGCTCAAAAGCCACATATTACTTTTGTCAATTCGCCTGCCAGTTTGTTTTGTACACGCTGCCATGGGGATCCTGTAGTGTGAGGGGTTTGAGAGACATAATCATAATGATTTCAAATCCTGACCGGTGTTTTGGTGGTGTTTTGATGGCAGCTGTTGAAAACACGAACAGAAGATGTAGCTGTCTTCATAAAAGCCTTCAATTCTACTTTAATCAGTTTTAATAACATACTCTATCTGCTGCAAATATTTACATAAGTTACTAGGAGCCATTAGGCTGCATCACAGACACGTTAGCTTGTAGCTATCTCTGTCTATCTAAAGCTATCTGTCTCGCTAACGTACAGTCCTATAATGATCTCCTGGTTTATTCTCAATTGCCACATCTTTCCAGTTTTTCCAAAATCTGAAGGCTCGGCTTGCCCATTGTATCCCCTCCACAAAAAAACTTCAATCACATGTGTGGAAATACTATGGATTCCAACCTAAAGAACAACCAGGAGAAACATAATTGTTTGTTGGCGAAATGTCACATCGTCCCATGCCTATTACATGTCCCTGTTTAAGTAACTTTTCATTGTATGAGCAGTCCATGTCATGTTTCTACACAAAAAGCAGGCACTGATTTTAGTTCTTATTTCATTAAAACATGTGTAATTAGGTTTTGGCCTATGTGATGACAAATCCAAACGGATGAGCGTATACTTGAGTAAAAAGCATTCCCTCACGCCCACGAAGGAATTCTTTTCTGAATCTACCAATTAGTGAGTCACGTCCCGAATAATGTGCTTAGTTGTGAATGAGTGAATCCACTGGCACGGCGATGCCGGCTGTTTCTGAGGCATATGTTGAATCACTGATAGTACTGCTGGCTCGAGTTGAGCAGTCGCTGACTCAGTTGCCCTCGGTTACAGGCAGCAGGCAGGAGTCCATTAAAAGGCCCTTGAATGGGCACAGCTCAGCAGAGGGAAACATGTGGAGAGACCGAGTCGGAAATGTTACTGCAGTAACAGTAGCGGCGTCTGTGCGTCAGTAGGCAGGACCGTGCACGGTCACGTGAAATGTCCGGGCTTCCTCTAAATTGCTTGTGTCTGAGGTCTTTTTTCAAGACATGTGATAGTGTAAGCCGGTGTGTGTGTGTGTGTGAGAGATATGGATTTATGTATCTTTTGACAGAGAAAGGGATAGAGACCCCTTTCTTTCGTACAACAAGCAGCGCTTTTGAGAGGTTAACGCAGCGTTCAAACAAGGATGTGTTTGTGGCAGACCATGACATTGGTTGTACAGTATGCTTTATTTAGCGTCACATGTCCCCCTCAGACGAACGCTTTATTCTGGTGTTTATCCAGAACAAGGCCACAGTCAACGACTCGGGTCAATCGCTGTACATTTTAGTGGAGTGTGACTTTCACTCTGTTTTTTTTCTAAGTATGGCACAACGGTTTTACGAGATTCAAGATTCACTTTATTGTTCTGCTTCGTACAAATAGAAAATCTGGTTTGGCAGTATACAGAACGGACATCAAATTCCTGACAAACCTCGGATTTAAAACATAGATCAGAGTCCTAAAAGCACATAGACACAACAGTGTACACACACAGATTGTCCTTTAAATACACAGATTGCACATGTCCCTTTAATTTTTAATACTACATTTTTGCAGGGTAATTTTGTGATTAATTTGTGGTTGTGTTGTTACATTTGGATGGGGAACAGTGGTAAATTGGGTGTGACACGACTAACAAAAGACTGGAAACGAGGTGAAGTTGTGGCCTAGCGCACCGCTTACCGGTAGCCGTTAGCATGTAGCATGTAGCCGTTGTTGATGTTTCTGGCGCATGCTCTACACAAAGCAACAGTGAGCACGCGCAAACTGAGGAGATGATTATCTCCTGGATAACATGTCCACACGGTGACATATTGAAAAATATGAGTGACATTTTTACTTTTTTAGTGACATAACACTGTTTATGGAAAGTTTACAAAAAAATATCCAGATACATGTGGACACAGGCCCTTAGTATTCTGCTTTTGCACTTAGTTGACAAAAAAAAATCGGCACCTGTTTTATACTAAAGGTAAATGATACAATATGTGCGCTGATGCATGTCCTCAACTTTGGCATGTCACTGCCAATTAAAACGGAGCAAATAGACATCGCTCTGAAATCTCTGCTAGGTATTCATTTAGGTTAACATCTGGTGGCTGTGAAGGCCAGAGTATGAACTCATCAAGACGTTCAGTGAGCGCTTGTGGCCTGTGGGGAAGCATCTGCATCCATCATGTTTCTCCGCTCATTTATTTTGTTTTGTTTTTTTTGCATTCATTTGTCATTAGTAATCAACAGTCATAACGCGAGCATGATTGCCTTCTGTTTGTGGTAGCTTCCAAAAGGTCCAAGGTTTCAGTGAGAGAACAGATGCAGTAATAAAATAATTATAAGATATTTAAGAAAAATATTACCATTGAAGTTTCTCTCTTACCAACAAGCTATCATGACTTAACAAAGTGATGTTTTTAAGTTAAATTTGTGAAAATTCTCCAGAGAAATACAATGAGAAATGGACTCCATTTTTAGTTATTAGTGATGTAAAAAAAAAAAAAAACACACAGATTCAAGTAATGAAATGTTTGATACCGTGAAGATTACAAATGCTTGCTTCTCATTTGAAAGTGAAACACGTGAGATTGCTGTGTGGGAGCTTTCTTACATAAGCAAGTGTTACACACAAAGCTTTCATGTGGAAAAGTAGGGCAGGCAGCGACTTCTGAAGTGTTTCCTCCCTGCTCTCTTCACCACTTAGCCATTTAGTTGATACTCTCAGCTAAGCTAACTCCAAATGAGTGCGGCAGTGGAAAATGTCGAGATATCACGAACGGCAGCGATACGAGAAAAGTAATTGTAAGGAACGCACGCGTCAAAACCACTTTACCCAAGCTGTACATGTACTGCCACAAAACCTTCTCTCTCTTGTTCCGTCTCTCTCTCGATCTCGCCCTGTCCTCCGTTCCATTTCCATCTTCCAGAATCCCATTAGCGCCAACACCGTACACGGTGTAATGGATATATGTCAGCTTGCTGGGGCTAATACTTGTTTTTCCTTTCTGGGACGAGAAACATCATGAAGCACACGTCTCTGGGGGAAACACTACTGGATCAGTGTAAAAAAAAACAAACAAACAAAAAAAAAAACTCCTGCAGTCCTGCATTGTCAAGGTAGCTTTTGATCATATCACATGATCTTCATGGAGTTTACACATCGTCGCTGTCGGGCGAAAACCGTCCAAAACCATTACTTTTCAAGAAATGAAAAAAAGGCTCATTTGAAAACATTTTATTGAGCTGTTTACCTCAGACGAAGTCAGTCTTTTTAATACTTTTCATTGGCTAAAACCAACAGATAGAAGTAAATTAGATTCAAGAAAAAAAATGTAAATGACGAAATATGGAGATACAAAGTTTCCAGCGACGATACGTTTCATGGAATTGTAGATGTTAAAATTGACTTTTTTTATTTTTTTTTGTAGCACTAAAAGGAATATTATGTAACTCATTACCTCATGGAGTAATATGTTTGCTAGTCTGTCTTATTATGTGAACCATGTCT
>JAOVVB010004959.1:0-17112 GCA_028570985.1 Heterobranchus longifilis | reverse complement strand
ATTTATATTCTATTTTCATAGTAATATTAAACCTTTTGTCCCTGCTGTCCACCCTGTCATTATGGGGTAACTGCCCCTTTAACAGCTGATGTGAGGTCACCACCGCTAATGTGTCTTTCTTGAAAAAACTGCAGCAAGTACAAAAGGTATTTACACTTATATTTCCTAATTTCCATCCTATTGTGTTTGTAGTTGGATGTCCACCCTGTCATAGAGAAATATGAGTTAACAGAAAAACTTTTCAAATTCAAAATATATTTTATATACACGCTGTCACCTGTCTTCCATGACAAGGTGGACATGTTTTGCAGTAATTTCATTATTATCAAAAGCCTTTTCCCATTAACTAAAATATCTTGTTGAGAAAGGGACTAAATATCTTTCTGAATATGTACATTTTATAATCAATATGCAACGAAAATGTATTTACTCTACTCTGAATTTGTCCATGTGGACATATTTCCAGTTTGCTCGTACATTGACTGCTATAGTATTTTTTTTAAGTGCTGGAGATTGACCCAATATGCACTTCTAACTGCCTAAGGTCTTCTTAATACAACAAATGCACAATTAAATTGACAATGAGCCTTCTGCATACAATTGTGTGTTTGTAATTTGAGACAGGAGCAAAGATGATGAGTACTGCCAGTGTTTGTTTTGCATTGAAGGCACAATGAGGACGTGGCGGCATAGATTTGGAGATATTTTCCCACATATCTTCTGTAATATCTAGACTACACCCAGTTCCTGAAAACCGTGTTTTCACTTTTAGCTCAGTGCACCTCACACATGCTCGAATACACTGCGCAGATACGAATGATCTCTGAATTATTTGTTTTACCAGTCTCAAAAACAACTTCCCTCATCAGTAATTCCATATCTACCATGGTTGTAGTATGTTTTGGTGGAATCATCAATGAAACAACAATCAAAGTACACTGCTGATCAAATAGAAGCACAAGTCTGACATCTAGTGGTCACTATAAAGTATGTGCTGCAGGTAGACTGTGCATGTTGAAAATCAAATCTTGCACATGAGCAACAAGTCCACTGTTATGATGCAAAAAGTGAATTTAAATTATTTATATTACATAATATGTAACAGATGGGTGCGTATGGGATGCATTGTTGTCAAATACTCTGCTAAGCTATGTCTCAGTTTTTTACTATGTCTAAAATTATTGACAGATACATATAAATGCTGTACACTACATTGCTGTCATTATTTCATGTAATATGCTGCTTGCACTTTTCTGGGTTTCTCTTTCAAATTCCCTTGCAAATTATCTTTAAAACAACATGTATACCTAAATAAATGACAAGAAACAAAACCTACAGACTTTTGGTTTGTACTCGCAAAAATCTTCATCTCCAGTGACAAGTTAAGGAATAAGCCCCGTGAGGCCGTGGGTCGCAGTGATTTTACAACGGATTACTGCTTTTATAAAACGGTTACAAGATATAGCTGGCAAGGTTTCATAAAATAAACACACAACAACAAACATTTTCATGACTTGTTGCAAAAAGCCAAATCATTCCTCCGCCAAGCAATATTCACAGTACGTTAACAGAAGTTGCTAAGCAACATCACACAGACACAGAGGAAAACATATTAACACAGTGCAGTGGCAAAGTCAGGGCAGGAATAAATTGATAGATTACACTAGGCAGACTGTAATTTTCGGGCCCCTGTCAGGCCCAGCGACAAAATTATTGGCCGAAATATATATGCGACTATCATTTAGCTGTTGTTTAGAACCTGTTTGTTGTGGACCGGGGCCGGCGGTGTGTATGTGCTGCGCTGCCGGGTGTGTGTGTGTGTGTGTGTGTGTGTGTGTGTCCACCGCCGCCATCCTTCACCGCCGAGTTCACCATCCAGAGAGCTGTTAGCTTGTAGGCTAGCACTACTGCTGCTGCTAACGTCTAATAACCGGAAATACATTTTCGCTGCTGCACACAGCTGTCAGGGATGTCAGGTGTGTGTTTAAAAAATAAATAAATATTGAAATAAAGTTTTAGATCAAGGTTTTAGATTTTTATAATATTTTAATAGTGTAGCCTACATTAAATAATGTTTTGTAGATGTTTTTTTACCCCTGTCTGGCCCTAGGCATGTGCCTAGAATACCTGTGAGTAGCTCCGGGCCTGGGCGCAGTAATACTGTGTGCTGCCTCACAGGTGAAGGGTTTTGAGTATTTTACAATGGCTTCCAACGCGGCTCAGCCAATCAGAAACAAGGACAGGAACTACCCGTTTTATAACAAGTTTTTAACCATGTGTATATGGTGTTTTCTATAATGCTACAAGACCATAGAAATTACATTTGGATAGAAAGGTCGGCGAGCTGTTCTCAGTGGTCATTTGCCGAGTACACAACAAAATGCCGATTGTTGCCTGGTGACAGCGCACGCCATTGGGGACTTAAAGTGTGTTGCAGACTACATAAAACCATGATGACCCTATTTTATCATGCTTTTATTGAGTCAATTTTATCCTTTTCTTTGGTGTCATGGTTTGGGAATCTGTCTTTGAAAAACAAATACTCCTTGAACCAGATTGTGAGATGGGCCAGTAAGCTAATTGGTGAGACACAGATGAACTTGGAGTCCCTGTACACCAGACAGGTACAGCTGTTAACCACCTCCATTATAAATGACGTCTCACATCCTTCACATTGTGAATTTCAGCACCTTCCCTCTGGACGGAGGTTCAAGGTCCCAAAATGTCGAACGAAATCGGTATAAAAACAGTTTTGTTCCCACGGCAGTCATTCATATGAATAAGATGTTACAGCATAAATAGTAGATAATAATAGATAAAACCAACAAAGTCACACAATAACACAAACAAACTAACCGATCAAAGCAGCAGTAGACCAGCAACTCCTGTGTTCTGCAAGGTAAAATGACTGTTTTTGTTAATGGAGTCTGGTGGTTTTGACGAGAGCATGGAATTCCCCCCATGTAAACTTAAGCAGACTAGTCCAAATTATCCCTTTACATCTAAAAGTTTTTCTCTTTCTCTACTTTTGATTCTTTCCCCACTTTGTGCAGATCTATGTCTGTGATATAATTTATTTGTGTGTGAATGACTCACACTACACAACAAAGTGGCATCTACAACTTAGCAAGATGTCGGTGTAAACAAAACAGAATCATAGGAAAAGATATTTTCAACAGGTGGATTACACAGTTGGTCAGCTTTCGGCATTTAGCTTGACCCAACCGCATGCTTGTCTCCAGTGATGATGGAGTGTCCCACAAGTTTGTTTCTAGATATGGGGGTGATGATATGTTGACCATTGCTGCATAAAGAGGCGGGAGACAAAGGGAGGCAACACAATACCAGAGCTTAATCCAAAGTAACACAACTGTCAGCTGCCCTGTGGGGGGACGGAGCCACTGTGAGCTCCTGCATGCCATATTAAGGAAATATGATTCTTTTCACCAATCAAATGGCTGCAGTTTATCAGTGGTCTTTGTTGTTGTGCCCATTTGGTAATGAAAGCTATTCGGGTACCTGCTGTTGTTCAACATCTAAATTTAAATGATCTGTGTGTGCCAAGGAGGTTTGGATAAAAGCTCTTTTAATTCCAGGCAAGCAGATGCAGACCGCGTGTTTGATGCTGATGCCAAACTATCAGGATAACGGCTCTTGTAAACAACACAGTCAGAGATATGTGTTTGTTTGTGAAAGCATCATGATAAATGGGCTGTTTTGGATAGTTGGATGATGATACTGTTTGTGTTTGTGATGTTGGAGGAGAGGAGGAGAACAGAAGCAGTCAGAGAGACACACACACACACAGAGACTCTGTATGTGTCCCCCCCCCCCCCCCCCCCCCCAAAAAAAAAAAAATCAACCACTGAGTTGTATGACAATAGCTTATCAGGTACACATAACATTACATCAGAGGTGCATTGTGAAGTCATGTGATGATTACTCAGAATAACCTTGACAAATTCCAAATAAGGAGAGCAGGACTGATTGCAGGAGACAAATACTGTTTAATCAGTAATAGTTTTAGATATGGAAAATAAACAGGAGCCTAGATTTTAAATCCAAACATTTACTACAAATAAGACATGTTGACACTTATGATCACTTTTAGAAAAGTATGTTGTTGCAGTCACATAAATAACAGAAATCAATACAGAAAAAGACTCAAATAAATGTGTGAAAAAGCAACGTGGAACATAAATATATACATAATACTACATTGTAGGGTAAATGTTGTACATGCAGAATTTTAAAATCTTATCTTCATCAGTTTTAGTGTGATTGTAAAAGTAAAAGTTAGTGATGTTTTTACATGTAAGACTAAATATAGAGATACACATTTAAAAAAAAGAAAAAAGAAAAAAAAAAAGAGAGAGAGGGAGCAACAACCTCTACCTCTCTCTCCCCTTCTGTTCCCTCCAATTAGCATCCAGTATTGTGTCTCCAGGATACCTGAAACCATGACAACAGCAGGTTATGTGCCCATCTGATATCTTGAGCTCCATCTGGTGTCGAGAAAGAGGAAGGTCACACTGCTCGTCTTCACTCACTTAAAGGACACTTTTTGGAAAACGAGCAAGAAGCCTTGTTAGAGGTGTATGTATACCGATGTATGTGCAGTTATACTCCATCATACTCACAAAACCTGCAGTTTGAATGTTTTTTCTAAATGAAAGCTTAGCATAAACACTAATATTCCCCCATATATCAATCCTTTCCTCATTGCAATGCAATACAGTTAACTTTTACAAACAACCCTCAATTTCATATTTGTATAGTATTACTTTTTGCATATGTATGTCATCCCTTTTTATTTTTAATCTTTTTTATGTATATTACCTTATTATTGTCATCTATATATTCTGCCCTTCTATTTTATTAACATCACTTACTGTATGTTTTTGTTTTTTATCTCTATATACCTGTGCTCTTGTCAAACGCATTTCATTCACAGTTTTAATGCATACATTTTTAAATATGTACATATCATCTGTCACTGTAAATACTGTCCATGTATATCCATTTAGGCTATTCCTTTGCATTATTTATATAGTTTACAACTTACAGAACACTTGACTTGTTTTATATGTACATGTTATTCTTATTGTTGGCCATTGGTATTGGTGTTTTATATACAGTATTTATATATACACCTATTTTTTGCATACTTGTGTATAATAATCCTGTCTATTCTTTGTTTAGCTTTGGTGTCCTCGTTCTTAGCTGCATTTCTATTTCTGTCTATTTCCGTTGAAGTTCATTGAGAGCAAAACAATTCCTCGTATGTCTACATATATTCTACATATAAATAACAAGGAACATTTTGTGTAGTGGTGCTTTGTATTTACCTGAGCAAGTTTTGCACTTATATACATGTTGTTTCTGTAAATCACACATACATTACAGAATGCAAATTGTCAGAAACTGGCTAGTTGGGCAAAATAATATTAACTCAAGGTCCTTTTCTGGATCTTTCTACAGCATCTCAATGTCAGCAGTCATCATGTAACCTCAGTATGGATCTGCAGTCAAGTGATAAGAGGTGATCGTATATATGGGGGCACGATTGTAAGCCCTGTCTCTGATCATAAAGAAGACAGAGACTGTGAAATGAAAGCTCTGGGGGGGAAAAACAGTAAGTAGACCGTGAGTATTTTTTATGATGCATCTTCAAAATATTCTGTCTCATTCTGTCTTGCTCTCTTGTGATCTGCTGATTGAGAAGAAAATGAAACCACTGCATACTTTTGTGGTGAGTCAGACAAACAAACACTTTCCCTTTTTTCATGATGAAAACAATAATGCAAGCTTTGTTAGAAGAGCCCAAATTCTTGATTGAGGCACAATTTAAAAAGCAACAGAGACAACAAAGAAGGTGCAAAGACAACAGACTTGTTTGTGTGTGTCTTAACATTTGATATTTCTCTGCCTCTGATACTCTGTCGCCACCCAGGGTCGGCTACGACTCCTTCACGCCTCACTGATACTGTACAAACATATTGCTACAAAAAGCCCTGTTGTTGCATCAGTAATGGATCATTATTTGCAGCTATAATCCACTGGTAGATTTGCATTTGGTTTTGTGCATCTTCAAAGTTCCTTATGTCCCTGAGAAGCTTCCAAAACAGCAATAATATAAATCAGGAGCGCTCTGTTGCCACATTAAACAGAGAAACACGACATCAGAATCTGTTCTACACACCAATGATTTGTTTTAAAGCATCTGTTCACCCAAATCACCAAAAAACATAATTACATGGTGGTATCTTGTCATACAGATCTCCATTGCGGGGACTTCTGCCGACGCCCCAAACAGTGCAGCAGAGGTGAAGTCCATGTTTGTGGTAATCAAACTATCGAAACATTTGAAAAACCTCACAGTAGCAATTTTTACAATTTTAACATGTCCGTCCTACACATTACCAAAAATATTTTTCTTGGTTTCTTCTTCGATCTGGGTGTACCAACTAATTGAAGACATTGACAATGAGAAAGAAATATATATCAGTTTAATATCCTCAGAGGCTGAGTGGATCCACTGCTGGGACACAACATTCGTGTTACTGTCATATAAAAAAACTTGTATGTGGTTTTTCACTTTATCTCTTTCTGTGTTTTTTTGTGAGACACTATGTTTTTGACTGGAACACTGAAGTTAAGACATCCAGCTCTAGATTACCAAGAGATAGACTACATGATAACAAGACGATGAGTCTGCAGCCACAGTCAGGGCTTTGTGACTGTGGCTGTACTTTGGCACAGTGGTGCTGTGTGCAAAATGCTAATGTCAGCATGCTAACATGCTCACAGTGACAATGTTAACATGCTGACGTTTAGCTATAATGCAAGATTTGCCAATTAGCACCAAACACAAAGTACAGCTAAGGCTGATGGGAATGTCCAAACACCTGATGATGTCATGATAACCTGTCAAATTGCTGTTGAGATATTTCAGTCTGGACCAAAATGGTGGACTGACCTACAGATATTGCCAAAGATATTCAATATTTAGCCTATAAAAATGGCACTGCCAAGCCAATACCGTGAAATGGTGCACACTTCCTAAGTGGGTGCAGTCTCATTTGAATGTGTAGCAGACATCATCTGGATGGATGAAAAGTTATTTAACATGTAATGCATCAATCTTGTGCAATTTAAGAGGAAAACAGGCTAGATCTGTGAAGAACTCTTGACATATTTTTTCTCTCAAAGTCAAATCAAACATCTCAACTTGACCCTGGCAGTTTAAACCTACAGAAAATTATAAATCATAATAAATGGGAAACACTGGGGCTCCCCTACATCAAGAAACTCCTGAAAACAGGATTTACCAAATCTGCATCTCCTAAATGTACATAAATGAGACGGATGCTGCAGCCCCTGGTGTCTTCGGGGGGGGGGCCCCTATGCAACCGCATAGTCAGCATATAGCAAGAAACGGCCCTGCATTTGATTAGAAAGCACCTGGTACATTTGCAGATCATGCAGCAAAAACCACCTTCCTGTTGTGAACATTTTCATTCTCACACAGCATCTTATGAAAAGATTTGGCCTAATTTTGTCCAGATCCAATGACGGCATCATTTTTAATCAATTTAAACTTCATCGCCGCCTCTGAAAGCACCATTGCCCTTCACAGAACCTAAAATTTGACCGAGACACTCCAACGTAGTTCAGGCTTGACCGACTGCCCGAACACTCAGACACCAGTCAGCTGTGTAATTGAATTACCACCATCGGCCATGCAGATGCGACGAGACATCGCAGGTCTAATGAGACAATTAGCTTGTACCATCTTAAAGCCTCGCTCCTCATTAGCACTGATGGCCGCAGTACACGGCGATGGCTCCATCACGGCCGCGCCCTAACACTCAGACTGGAGTCTGCCAGCCGCCGCCAGCAGGTTTCTGTGGAGACTAATGGGTCATTAGAGTAATAGACTGATGAGTGAGGTAAAAAGGGCCTGAGTGACCTTTCCATCTACAGAACATGAGGGAGAGAAAGGGAGGGAAGCATACATTAAGCCAAAATAATGTTCAACCAGCACACTTTGTGCATGCTCGAATAAATACTGATATTTTTAGACTGAAGACTCCACCTGTTCATCTCAACGCATTCTCATAAACTGTTCGTATAATGTCATAGAAAAAGTATTGCACAGCAGTTCGTAAATATCAGGTAAGTTTAGACAACAACAACAACAACACTTTGTTAGGTTTAGGCAACAAAACAACTTGGTGTGGTTTGTAAAAAAAACACTGGGGTTGCAATAAAATCGCATTAAAATTCCTACGTCCTACACAGACTCGAACTCAGGTCTCCTGGGTCAAAGTCCTGCATGTGATCGACCCAGAGTGTGTCTTTGTGTCTTTTAAACCGGGGCCACATGTCTCTTACATGCGATATGTACGAGTTACGTGCATTACTTTTCGGAGCCATTGCTACAAACAGGGAATGAGACCAGCCTGCTCAGCTGCAGCAGAGACATAATGAAACAATTCACTGCATTATTAAAAACCAGGCTATACCATGTGAATGAAAACATTCATCTGAAATCCATCGATCATTTTAGGTATCTGACTGTAGAAGAGCTCCCATTTTATTCTGAAATATCAGCCAGATCTGTGCACATTTCAATGCACACAAACAAACACGCAACATCAGATGAACTTTGTATGTCACTATGGATCTGTGATGTTAAAGATACATACATATGTTTTTAGATATCAGTTTTCATGCATTTTGTGTTTTATATCTTTAATAACACATATTTTAGTTTCAGTTAGGACGCACAAGGCTCAAGGTAAGTTTAAAAATGATTATATATCATTATGTATTACTGACTATCTATTTTACTATTGTATATAGATTTCTTATATACATATTCTTTTTTGCTGCTATTTAGAGTGGATTGCTGCTGAACGAAGTTTCGTTGTATTTTATTATGCAATGACAAATAAAGTATCTCATCATCAAATTATTCTGCAGAATGATTCTTTACATTTCTGACTAGATAAATTCTGTTTTTCATTACTATACATATTGATAGGTTTTCAAAGTCTCTAAACAAAATGTTTTAGGTTTACACTGAACAGAATGAAGAGGGGAAATGTATCATAACCCTGACGCATTTAACAGTCCAAACACTATTATAACTCACTTGTGATCATATATTCTTTCTAGGGATGCACCAATGTATCAGCTGAACATCGATATCAGCTGCTGATATTCACATTGTTGACTGCGATCGGCCTGTTGATGTTTATCTGTCATGTTGCATAAGTTTTGCGCTGGCTAAATGTTGTGTTAAAAGGTTCAAAAAGCATTTTAAGTAGTTTAAAAAAGAATTTCATGTGAAGAACGCTATATTAAAGGTTGTTTCATGACTTTGTAGTGCTCATTTGAAGATAGTATAATGAAATGCTGAATGAAAACAGATTTCTGTGTGTCCCTGGCACAAAAGGGGGTATTAATCACAACAAAAACCAAAAAATATTGGTATTGGTATTGGCATCGGCTATTCCAAGTTGTTATTTTAAACATCGTATCGGTATCAGCCCAGAATTTCACCATCGGTGCATCCCTAATTCTTTGATATACATGTTGGTATTATTATGAGAGGGAGAGATCAAGTGAGAGAAAGCAATGCACCATTTCTCTGCCCTTTCTATTAAAAGCTCCTGAGCTCAGCAGCGATACTCTCTTCCTGTCTATTTTGGCTGAATCTAGGCCTTTGTCCAGCCTCTGACAGATGGACGGATGGAAGGATGGACGGAAGGACAGACAGACAGACAGACAGACATGGAACAGCCAGACAGAGAATTACAAAACTGTTCCATAGTTGATTAAAAACCCGATCCATTACAGTTTCCTCATCGACCTCCCTGAGAAAACATAATCTCACTATTTCCCAGCTGATAAAATCGAGTTTTCTACTGGTGATGAAATCCCATAAATAAACTTGTTTCCTCCCCGAAGAGCCTCGATAGCAACACATCATGTAAATGTGTTTTGCATTACATAAAGGGCATGCTTTTCATTCCTGGCTCTTGGGGGAGCCAGAAAAGACTAACGCCACACAGCCAGGCCCTTTTGTCTATGTGTGACCTACATTCTCTCAGCAGTGAAATGCTAACAGGGCAGCGGGTCTATTGATAGCTGCAGTCTGGACTCGCTCGGGGGAAATGGTCAAGAGAATGATTAAACTAGATTAAATAGACAGTTATATTTGCTGGGGCTTTGAGTAGGATTTCAATGAAGCCCTGCAGTGGGACCGCTGCTTTAACTAACTCAGTGTGTGACTCACAGTATTGAGCTGTGTCATGTGCTTCTGGTCTTGGTCAATTTCTGCAACATTTTCTGCCATTTAAGTGGAGACACTCCAGGTGAATAGGGTAAACATATATATACAAATAGATATAACCATGAAACTTACCCCAGTTGATTACTTACATTAAGACAATCTTTTTTGTATTGCAAGTTTTCTTAAATTGTATGTTTTAAGGCCCTACGAGGAACTTTCATTTTGTGTTGATTTCAGCACCCCCTTTGGACATAAACGGTAGTATTTCAACCAAAGAAATTTAATTTCTATGGTTTCAACATTCTCAAGTGATGGTATGTCTTCATAATAATAAGATATAGCTCGGTATGAAGGCCGACATTATAATGTTACGTTATAAGCCAGTTGTACTAATGTCCACTGTGACTTACATCTCATCTGACCTCAAAATATATGACTCTGTAGTCTTTCTGTTATGGTAACATACTTGTAGCAGTATGTTGCAATGTATTGAATAACTATACAGAAATATCCAAATATTGTCTCTGGTGGACTCGTTTGCTCATGTATGTCATATAGAGACATAATGTCGTAAATGAGACTGTTTCATAACCAGTCAAAAAGTCCTTGTAGGGCCTTTAAATATGCAAATTAGACATTTCTTATGAAATATGTGCTAATTATAATGTGCTAAATCTGAACACTGGATAAACCAGGTTCAAAATTCTTGTTTCAGTTTGTTGACATATTAGAATCAAAGGTTTTAGCAAAGGGAATTTTGTATATCTCTCTTTATCACTCCATAAATCAGAAAATACTGTCATAGAAAAATGCAACCATAAAAAAATCAATTTTTGCCATGTTTTTAGAAATAAAATAGTCTATAAATCAGGCTATGAATGGTATGTGAACAAACCCCTCTGTAAAAAAATAAATAAATAAATAAAAAATTAATTCTGAATATAGATCGGAATGAAACTGGAAATGTAAGTGCGTGTGGAGATTTCTGGCTAAAAAAGAAATTCATGCAGAAATAGCAGTAAATGCTGTTTTCAGCCTCTCAAATATGGATATTTCCTGTTTTTCTCTGTTTTATATCTGAATATCTCTGGGCTTTGGACAAAACAAGAAATTTAAAGACATCTTTGACAAACTGGATGGACATTTTTCACTATTTTCTGACATTTTACAGCTCAAACGATTCATTGATTCATCGAAAATAATCAGCAGATGGTGAAAATAATCATTAGTTGCAGCCCTACTTGATTCTGAGGGGCTCATCCTAAAACCTGACATTTACCATTTATATTTTAGATCCCTGAAACATTTTCATCATCATCTTTATAGACTGAGAGAGCATTTGTCATTCTCTAAACTTTGGTAAACTTGAATAATTTCACGTTATCTGGAATGACAGCAGGTTGAGGCCATTGCTATTCTCTTGCTTTTTATTTGATTTATTTTACTACATGTTCTTGTTTTAATCTCTGACTCTTTCAGTGAGTCGCCCTTTGTTCCTACTGTGCAACTTTTATTTGTCCTTTGCAAAGTTTAATCACATTTTGCACAGGTAGCAGCATAACATCAACAAGTGAAGTCATGGTACTAGATTTGAAAGTCAGTCCATATTTATTTTTGCTGACTTGATGTTTATCACTTTACTGGCAGGCAGAGTGCATTAGCTACAGATGGATTATGTAGATTTAAGGTAAGCCACTTACTGCTGAGTAGATTATTAGACTGGTGCACATTAATTTTCATTTTCACCTGTCATGTGTCCAGAAGTCAGAAAGTGACTGTATTAGGTGGATGACAGGTTGCATCATCTACAGACAGAGCCGTAAGGACTTCTGTAAGGTTGTGATGTCACAAATATACTATAATAGAAAATATCGTTACAGTCATTCCCCGGCTGCAGTGACGATACAGAGCCACTGAGAGAGCAGCTGGAAACGCTGACCAATCAGAGCAGACCAGTGGTGGAAAGTAACTATATTTACTCAAGTACAGTACTTAAGTACAAGTTTTAGGTACTTGTATTTCCATTTTCTGCTACTTTGGGCTTCTTATCCACTACAATTCAGAGGTAAATATTGTACTTTTTATTCCACTATACTTTTTTGATACCTTTAGTTACTTGTTACTTTGCATATTCTGATTACTAATACAAAATATTATCAATAAATAAATGATGATGTAATATTATGGATAAATATAATACTTTATTGATCCTTTGGTGAAATTCACAAGCTACCAGACAGTATATATATATATATATATATTTTTTTTTTATTTTTTTTTTTAACTGCAACATTAAAGCAATTTACATATGAATGCATCAATAATTCTACTTCAGTAATATTATTCTGACATGGACCATTATGTGTACTTTTACTTTTTGTACTTTAAGTATATTTTGAAGCTAGTACTTTTGTACTTTTCCTTAAGTACATTTTTGAATGCAGGACCTTTACTTGAAACAGAGTATTTCTACACTGCGGTATTATTACTTTTACTTTTACTTTTACTAAGATCAGGGTAGCCTACCTACTTCTTCCACCACTGGGCTTTTTCAGGAGGGGGGCTTAAAGAGACAGAGGGTCAATACAGGTGTTCCAGCACAGACAGTAGGCCTATGACAAAAATGATGTTGTTTGTTGTTGTTGGTGTTGTTGTTGTTGTTGTTTTACATTAATTGCATTGAACATGTTTTAGTAAAAACCCAAAATACAAGTATGAACCTGAAAATGAGCATAATATGTCCCCTTTAAATTCATATAGGAGTATTGCAACAAGACAGTATCGTTTGGGAGTTCATACATTAAAATGATTATATCACACAACGTCAAGGCTTGAATATGCCTGTGTTATGATGACTGCTGGTTACTTTGGCTTAGCAGAATGTGAGTCTGATGAATATTGTAGGTTTTTTTTAAATATATTGTTCGGGATCAAACGAAGAGACAAATATAGAACTATAGTTTGATTTGTGGAGCGTTATAATTAAAAAATGTTTACATCATGGTTAGTGACACAAAAGGGGCTGTACCTCTGCTGGCCAGCACTGTAAGCAACCGACGTCACCAGAAGCAGCTAGCTGCCAGTTGTTTTGGTAGAAGAAGAAAAAGGGCTACAGGCGGAAGAAACACCGGATTTGGTTTCGGATAGTGTTCGGTTTATGGTCCTGCTTTAGTTTTTAAAAAATATATACATTTTGAATAATGTCTACCCCGGCAAGGAGACGGCTTATGAGAGATTTTAAAAGGTACCGCAACGTTTTGGCAGTCATCTCTTCTGTTTGTCTGTGTAGCTAGTTAGCAGCATTAGCCGATGAAGCTAGCTCAGTTAGCTTAGCGTTAGCTGCTGGTGCAGAAAATACTGTATATAAAGCTTGACTGGAGTTATTGTGAAATTAACTCGTTAATCTTTATGCTTTGTCTTTACACGTGGCATCTATAGGATTGCCAAATTGATGATTTACAATTCTATTTGACGATGTCCGAGGAAGGTACTTTGGTGTATGCAGTGTTTTCTATCCAGGGAATATTAACGTCAGTATTTGCATTTTTTTTCCTGGCTGTTTTGTTTGTTAGCGTAGGTGCAACTTCGGCTAGCTAAGGTTACCTGAGGTGGATTAATTAAATGTGGCTGGACAATAGATTCAACAAATTATTTGTCTCGCCTTAACTGAGCCTGATTAGAAGCTAACTAAATGTGACAAGATTCATCCTCATTACTCCGTGCAGTCTGCAAGCTGTGGGTTTAAATTTTGATTCTATAAAAGTAACGTTAGCTGAATTCAACCAGCCAGCCAGCATTATGGTTTCAATCCCCCCTGGCAGCAACGTGGCTCACAGGTGTTGCACAACTCCGTGTGTGAGGTCAGGGGGTTCTCCATCTCAATATTTAGGATGGCTTGATATGTGCCTGCCACCTCTTCTTAGTGCTTTTTAAAATTCAGTATTATTATTACACTAATGAGTCTTCCAAATCTAGCTATACAATATATATATATATATATATAGTATTATACTAATAAGTCTCCCAAGTCTGGCTATAATAGCATGTTAATAGACATATTACTGAATACATGCTACGGCTGCACAGTTAATCGAAATGTTATCGAAATCGAAACATGGACTTGTGCAATATCCAAATCGCAGGAGGTGCAATATTTGTTAAAGGCAAAAATACCATTGTGAATGAAGTATTGTGGTGCTGCAGAGATGTCCCAGCCTACAAGTTGTGTTCTACAGATTTAAGAAAAAAGTCTTTGTTTGGTACAGAGCCTCCCAAAAATCGCACCTTGATCATTTTAATATATTTTTCAGTGAAAATGAGAATAATGATGCAAATATCATTCCCTCCAATATTGTGACTCGTATCGCAATTGCAATATCAGTGAAAATAATCGCAATTACATATTTTCCTCATATCGTGCAGCCCTAATACATGCACTAAAATGTAATTTGTAATGTATTCCATTATGCAAATTAAGTAACATTCTAAATACTTTGGATTACTTTTGGAATACTTCAAAATTGTCTTGTGGAGCTCATTTGTCTGGGTCAGAAACACAGTGTGCAACAATTTGTGTGTGTGTGCGCATTGCATCTGCCACACAACAATGGCAGAGGAGATGCACAGCAGGAAACTGACGCATTAAAAAAAAAAAAAATCTGTTTATGGGAAATGCATGCCTCCTATGAATTTTAGAGTAAATTAAACAAAAACGAACTAGAAGGGTACTCGGAGAGCACAGATTTCTGCCACATCTCACAATATTAACGAAAGCGAAAAATAATTTGTGTACCAGCCCTGTGATTTGGATCTGCTCCAAAATGTAATGGGTTCTTCCATGGTCCATGTTACACCCTTCCACAAAGTTTTAGAGATATTCTGATACACTGAACTTTAGTTTCAACCGATAGCGAGTGCTGATCCGATACCAGTGCGTTAATTTATCTGTATACTACTTACTCAGTATAGGTGTGATATGATCACTGTCACACTATCATTGTTGTATAGCCTGGCTAGGGTTAAAGCCTTTATGAACAAATACATGCGTAGAATGAATGCCATAGAAATTTATTTTATTATCTAGTTTGACAGTCAGTCATAATGGAAAAATAACATAAATAGGCTACTTTAAAGTAGATTTTTTTATGGGCTAAATTGTGTGGTATTGGATCGGAGCATAGACTTGCGTACTCGCGGATACCAGCCTTTTAGGCAGTATTGAAGGCATTTCCAATATTGGTATCGGAACAACTGTACAAAGTTTCATGAAAATCAGGCTAGTAGTTTTTATGTAATCCTGCTGACAAACAGACAAACAAACCTCCTTGGTGGAGGTAATAAAGTAATCCCTTTATGTAAGGGTGTTTTAAACTGTAACAGAATACAGTTACTCATATTTTGTATTTTAAAATATGTAATCCCCTTACTTGTATTCTGTTTTTCCTCCAACCCGGAGTATATTTAGACAATCCCAATATCATTTCTGTGTACATGATTATATTAACAAACTCATGCTGTGAAGACAAGAATATGTTTGGGTGTCCTGGGAGAGTCACACCTGGCAAGGGGCTGCTTGTAATACCTGCCATCCCCAATCTGTTGCCTTGCTCCATATGGCATCCTACATTATGCGTGTGTGTGTTTGTGTGTTATTCACACACGCACACACCTGTCAGTGGAAAAAAGATCCTAAGCTGTTCTACTAAGAACAGCCGTTGAAGCGGGGCAGATAAGGTGTCACTGTAACACTACTCTGCTGTGCCAGTCCCCAGGTGGTAAACTGCAACACACTGAGGCAAGGAAAACACAATGGTGCATTCCTGCATCAGCCTGTGTGTGTCCACGCCAAGGCTGGCTGATTGAACTCAGCCTTGTGTGATATTGCCTAACCTCCCTTGTTTGATCTGTAAGTCAAATTATTTGCGTGTCTTGAAATACGTGTCTTGAAGCTGAGCTATGTAATTGTTTGAACAGCAACACTTTGGTGTGATGTTTTGTCTCAGTACCTTGGATGTGAAATGACACTTTAGTGTTGAAGTGCTGCTGAAAAAACATCAGAATTTCTTCAGGATTATATTCAGTATAGCACCACTTTAATTTCTTCTCCAAATGTTTTTGTTTTTTTTAGAAGCGAATGACATTGTGAAACCAACAGCCATCACCTTACACTCCAATACCCTTGATTTCTTTTTTCAATCCTATTTGCTCCTCAAAAGACTTTAAAAGCTTTATGATACTATTCATGAATTACTATTTATTATGATACTTATTTAATGAATATTATAATAACAACAAACTTTATTTATATAGCACTTTTCTTAACAAGGTTACAACGTGCTTTTTATAAAAAATGGCAGATAAAAACCAAAAACAACAATAACAACAATGAAATAAAATACAAAAAACAGATGTATCATGTCATCATGATAGCCTACAGTAATTTGTAGGTTAGTCAGGTTTGGGTTGATAATAAGAAACTAGAGCAAGATTTTCCCAATCTTATGTCCATTTTAGCACAATTAGAGTCTTATTGCCACTGAGTGTTTGTGTTGAGTTGAGTTTGTTTGTTCTGTAACCCCAGGCTGACTTCAGTTAGCCTGACTCGCTGATACGGTTCCATAAAGCAGATAGATAGTTTATTAGCCACACGACCAGGGCTGGTGGAATTGTATGCGGTACATATATTACATTATACTCTGCAGCACAGATACATAAATAAACAACATCAGACAATTTCTGTGTGTGTGTGTGTGTGTGTGTGTGTGTGTGTGTGTGTGTGTGTGTGTGTGTGTGTGTGTGTGTGTGTGTGT
>JAOVVB010004930.1:0-17115 GCA_028570985.1 Heterobranchus longifilis | reverse complement strand
AATCATTATCACAATTATTTTTTATTTAACATGATTACTCATTGACTTTGGAAACATGATGCATTTATTTAACTTAAATAAAAACATCACTCATGTTAGTCCCTATGGCTCGGGCTCCATTTCCCATATACTGTAACTCAGTAGCATGTTTCATTAGACCCTCCCTGTCTTCTAATTAAATGCTCACTTGTTTCAAAGCCCACACCTCACAGGCTTTCTGTTTCTGTCATAACATTGCTTTATTAACCTGCCTTCAGAGCCAAAGGAGACATTATGAAACTGTTATCACAGGCTGGATATTAGTACTCTTTATGACAAATAAACTGATCTTAATCTGTAAAATAGGTGGATACAATACGTATAGAAACATAATCCTGGGGAGAAGATTTTACTGAGATGATGAGCGAAACATTTTATTTAATGCAATGACAATTACATGTTCTAACACATGCTTTGAGAGCCCATGTAAGATTATTCAACACTCACGACTACATGTAACCCCAGTTATTCAATGTAAATACGAGCCCATGTGTTCTCCATTATGTCTGAAATGTAAAAATAGCTGTGGTACATATAGTCATCTTATGTGATCATGCCCTAAAAAAATCAGTCAGTCCAAAGTGAGATTAAGGAAGTATTTGGGATAGATATACCTCTAAATCCACATAATTTTGTACTGGGATTAGACTCCAATTATGAACGTAGGCACAGGTACATTTTTAGAGTCGATTTGTACGCTGCACGCTTCACAATATTACAAAAATCATTAGATGAAAAGCTCCCTGATATTTCTGTCTGGTGTGAAAAATGTATGTCCATTTTGCCAATGGAGAGACTATGACATGTGAAGGACTGGTCCCCCAGTAGCTATATATCTGGAAAAGGAATGGTTAAAAGTAATAAGTATGGGTGTAAGAAATATAATAACTATAAGTACAAACCTTATTTTATAAACGTGTCTGGCCATGTCTACTGCTGGTGCTAACTTTTTGTTTTTTGCTACTATTGTTCTTGTTGTTCACCATGAAAATAATAAAAAAATAAAATAAATGAAAGGGAGAAACATAGTCCTAACAGTGTAACACAGCAAGTGTGAGCATTGACACAAGGTCATTACTCAGGGATAATTACACCACATCAGTAGGTAAACACATGTGTCAGGAGGCTCATTAGCAAAAGTACCATCACAGCTACAGACATTTTTTGACAGACTAGAAAGTGATAGAGTAAGCTCTGAAACATTTTGGTGAGAGAGCAGATAATCGGGTAATTATTCCAAACAGGAAGTAGTGAGTATGAGCACACTGTTGGTTTTATAGTATGTAGGCAGAAATTGAAATTGAAATTCTTTAGGCATTCCAGAAATAGTATAAGCTGATTTTTAACCTTGTGGTGAGCAGAATTTCATTTTACAAGAGCTTTAATTTGTTTGAGGTTACCTCCAATAATTCAAAGGTTGTAAGTCGTTCATACAGTATTCATGCAACAAAGACCAATGGCGTCCTTGAAGTGTAGTTCTTAACAGAAAGGGTCCAGTGTAACAAGCATTTCATCACGTTGAGTGACAGCGGAGTTAGAATTAGTGCCGTCATTGGTTGGATAGAGTCGCTGCGGATGGTAGAGAGCTCATACATTTGCAGTAGCTCACAGTGAGAAGACAACATCCCAATGAAACATATGTTCGGTATCCATAATACACACGTTATAAATAAATACTGTACGGGTCTGCACAATAAACTTGTCGACGGAACATTGGAGTGAGAAAGACATATTTGGCTCATGAAAATATTGAAATCAATTGATATGCAAACTATCGAGACAATCAAACCGTTAGAGTTTTATTTAACCTCAAACTAATTAGCCACAATTTCTTTTATCATAGAACAGTCAGCTGTTAAAGAGACAAAGGTATATTCATCGCACATATATTTATCACTCTGGGGCTCGAGATATTTTTTTGCACAAGTATCTAACACCTTTCTCTGCACATGAAGTTTCAGAATATGATAACACTGCAAATGATACTGGCTGAAAAAGATTTTGAAACTCAAACATTGACTGAGCTGTACTTGAGCATAGAAATAACACATAAATCCTTAAATTGTCTGCTATTCCCTACCTTTTCTGCAGCACTATCGATAGTGCTCATTTCTCGTAGACTTTCTGCAGTGTTAAATGGATGGCTGATATAGATTTCTATTAAGATGGTGGTGTAGTGAATTTTATTTTCCCTCTAAACTGTTCTGTCAGACTCTTTCACAGCATTGTAACATTCAATATAGTGTCTATTTTTTGCTCCATTTAACTCCCAAGATGCTCAGGTTCAATATACATCACGCTTCACACTATCACCGCCTGGCAAAATAGCCAGTGGCATCTTTTCCATCCTTCTTGCCTCTTGTCCATCCTACTGTCATTTCCTCAACTTGACACCCTTTCTCCGTGAACTGACTACACTAAATCCATACTTCGTCTATCTGCCCCTCCGCCTCCTTTGACCTTCTCTGTTCACTTTCTTTTAGACTTCCCTGTCAATCCGCCTGTCTCTTTGCTGTCTGAAGCCTTGCAAATTGAGCGAACACGAGTTCAGGTTGCTGGAAGAAAGTGGCTCAAATCTGGCTTGTCTGATGACCTCTCTCACTTTCAGCTGCTCCACACCTTCTTATCGGCATTTATTTCAGCTGCTACCTCAACCCTCCTCGTCTAATTCCAATGCTAACCTCTGCAAATAATTCTCTGTACATCTCTCCTAACCCCCATGCCTCCCTACTCTCCTCCCCCTGATGGTTCTGTCGCCTGCCTTGATGAGAAGTTCGACAATATTCAAAGCTCTTTCTCTTAACTACCCTCTGTCCTCAATTCCCCCCACAACTTCTTCTGCTGACCTTACTGACTTTGGTTTAAATTATCTATCTTCCTTTCTCCACATCAGATGAGGTCCAGAAACTGATCCACAGTCTTGCCACTTTTCCTGATTGCTATCATCAGCACCTCTCTGCACGGCAGACCGATTACAATCTGCCTTCAAGTCAGGTGAAGTGCTACTGTGGGAGCACTTCATAATAATGGAGCTTTACCAGCTTTAAGAAAGTTAATCAATATAATAATATGCTTATAATACTATAGCATTTGTAGTAGTACATCATTAGTATTGACAGTTTATGTATAAGAGAGGAAAAGCATTGATACATTACTGGATGACTTTGAAAAATGTGAAAATTACAAAGAAGCAATTAATTCCAAATTGAAAAATAAAAAATAAATAATGCAATGCTATTCCTATTTGTCCACTGGGGGTCGCGCTGTCTGCGTACGAGCTGTCAGTGGAAAATGTCTTTGTAAAAAAATGAGAGGGTCGGGTTTTCCATGAAAAATAGACCAGTTCCTATTTCTTCACATACTGTAGGTAAATAGGAAGCCAGTGTGCTTGGTGTGTTAACAGCGAAAAATACAAGAACTTGCAAAGACACATGACAACAGAGAAGACAGATGAATTTGCAGGGAACAGCAGTCTGTTTTTAGTTGTAGCCGAGAGATCAGCGATGCAGCTGTGAAAGCTAGCTACCTTATTGCTAACGAAATAGCATCAGCATCAAAGCCATACTGCGAGGTTTGTGAAGACATGCATGGTGAAGGCTGCAGAAACCAACATCAGCTTGATGAGAAACTCTGTGGCAGATCATGTATGTTGGATCTTGCTGGAGTGGTTTTACTGGTCCGGCCCACTTGAGATCAAACTGGGCTGTGGCCCATTACCTAAAGTGAGTTTGACACTACAGATTTGAACTGTATGTCATCATCTAGTATTTATTACTTCTATATGTGGTTACACTTACATATTCTCCTTTAGGAACACAGAACGTTTGAAATATATTCCTAATCATATACAAATATTAATCACTCACAAGCTGGATCTATGAGCTTTCAGCAGCTGTTATATGCAGAAATTATGCATACCACCTCAAATATTCTCTACCACCACTATGACTGACCTTAAAATACAGTAGCGTAGGCCTACCATTCAGCTTAAGAAGTGACGACGTACAGGCTGATATTGAACAAAAATATTATAGGAAAGGCTACATTTATTTTTAGAGACATTTCAGCAATCTCATAGTTTAAGTATTTGCTGGTGACAGATCAGTTAAGTAGCATGAGTGAATTGTTACAGAAGCATTTAAGTTGAAAAGACAACCCAGTGCAATAAACTTTTATGAAGAATAATGTTCAACTTATATGTTCAATGTATTGCATTATATTACAGTATATTATACATTATATAACACCATCAAAGCCTCAGAAATCAATGCAGAGTTGACTCGACTCCGAGAAAGAGTCAAAGCATTTGATCATTGTAAGCTTTGTAAAGGTGGTATTTATTGCATGGCTGTTGCATTAAGCTTGCATTATACATGTGCTTCAGGTGTTCATGTGCTTGTGCCATTCAGTGTTAATGGTCCTCCTCTGAGAACAACTCATGAAAGAAATGACTACTTAAATCAAGAATACCTGCAGATATGATTTTAGCGTTTGACAAGGCTAGGATAATAGTAATCATTTGTGCAACATTCCCTATCATCAAAACAAAGGATAACATATTTAGAAAATGTTCAAATTGCTTGATTCTCAAAAATATACTTTATTTTAAGGACCATCTTAAAAACATCAGAAAACATACATGTGCACCAATAGCAGATTGAGGTGCAATGTTCCTGTCAGTGAATCGCCTCAGAGAGAGAGAGAGAGAGAGAGAGAGAGAGAGAGAGAGAGAGAGAGAGAGAGAGAGAGAGAGATTGCTTATATAAGACATGGTAAGCAAATCATACACCCATCCAAGCAGAAGTCTACAGGGAATGTCAGTGGCCTACGGAAACCATGGACCAAACCATAACTGTAACAGTGAACACCAGGAGCAACTGGTGCCAGTTTGTCTGGCTGGGGGGAAACACTGCATGTCCATACACAAACACAAAAGCATTAAAAACATGTTAAAAATGGTCTTCATTTACCAGAAATTGAACAGAGACCGCTGGACTCAACTTACCTAATCATATTCATCATTAAGAAATACTTGCATTCATGCAAATTCTTTAAAGATACGTAAGATACCATAAAGATACAAAACTGTTGCTGATTGCATACGTTACATACAATCTGTTTGTACTATGCTATCTATGAAGGAGTATTAGGGTCAGGAGGAAGATTTTTTTAAAATGTATTTTGCATGTTGGGAATAAAGTTGAAATGTCAAGAATAAAGTTGAAATACAATGTCGGAATTATGAAAATAAATTAAATACTGACCTCAGTGCATATGGCTGCTATGCATGGCTATGACTTCTTTCTCTTGTAGCACATAAACATGAATAATTAATGATTAATAATTATTAATCTCTCACACAGCACTGTAACCTTTATTCTTGTATTTTATATATCCCAGCTTGTATTTCTTCTCACGTTTTATTTTTATTTTTTATGTTCTTTAATGTTTTGTGTAAAGCACTTTGAACTGCCTTGTTGCTGAAATGTGTTATATAAATAAACTTGCCTTGCCTTGATTATTCCTCTTTACCTTTACCTTGCTGTCAATCAGCCCTCTCCGACAGGGAATTGAAGCCATTAAATCGAGCCACCAGACTCCATTGAAAAAACAGTCATTTTACCTTTGAGTTTCTGGTCTTCTGCTTGTGTTATAGTGTGCCTTTTGGATGCAAACTAATGTTGCGTCCGTGGCAGTACATTGCTTAGCTTACATTACATAGCTCCAAACATTCGTATTATTGATAACCTTATTGATTATCTTAATGTGGTAACCCCCCTTTGGGTAACCTGAGTGGGCATTTCCTTTTGAAAAACCCAGAAAACACGATGCAGTCCGCCTTTCATGACTTCAACACCTTCATTGTTGGTGACATTCATTTCCTGATACCGTCACTTATTTCCATCATTTTATGTTCATTATCATTTCTATTACCAATCACATGCTGTTATATAATTTAATTAGATGTTTTTATTCACCTGCAGTTATTGCTAATTTGTTTCCCATCTCTGTCTCATCACTGTATTTTGACAGCTGTTGACCGCATTTTCATCATATTTCATTTGCCCATTTATCGGATGCTAAACTACATGTCTAATCTGATGTCAGAGGACAGACAGGTATTTATTCCTCATTTCTTAAACACTTGAGTGTGAATGTCAACAAGTTAGAAGTAACAAACATGACAGTCACATGCGCATAAAAAAGGAGATGTAACAAATATATGACAAGCTCTAACAAATGAGGCCAAAGCAAGTGTCTGTGCATATAACCATGGAAACTGTATGTGTGCACTGCACTGTGCAATACCAGGACCATCTGTAGAGGGGAGTGAAAGACACACTGCATGGCAGTACATTAAAGGGACTGGCTGACAAGGTAGGAGTTAAGGTGGGTTGTATGCTGTGCTGAATAAATGGAGTCTGGACTTAAATACTGAGACAGCGTCTGGTTCCTTAACAATGGTGGGAAGCTTTTCCACACAGAGGGGTTCCCATTGTCAAAGACTTTTTGTTCCCTAGCTGTTTTTTCTTTCAAATGCAGGCCTGAGTAATCCTGCAAGTCCATAATCGATATGTGCATTTGCACAAAGTCAGTTAAGAGACAGACTAAGAGAGACTGGATTATGTTTGTGTTTTCTGCTTGTTGTGGATATTAGGGTTGCATATTTGTGGTATTTGTGTGTGTGCAGTTGAGGAAGTCTTTGCATTGCAGCAGTTGGTTCTCTGGGTTTAAGATAGAATAAGTAACCCAGACATAATTTAAGATGTAAATAGACTTTTTTGGATAATATGTTGGTGCAGCAAACCTTTGGGGGCGACAGTGTGAGGAGAACTGTAGTTGGGTTCTTGCTTATTATTCCGATGGGTTTTTTGTCACTCAACTCTTTCCAAATTTTTCAATGTAGAAACTTCATTTATACTTTTAGAAATATTTCATGTTTTCCGGAAGAAAAAAACACTCCATTGAAAATTTACAGTGTACCAGCTCTCATACATTCTGGGTATTATTCCATTCTTAAATCCCCTTAAAACCTTTTAAATTTGTCAACGTTCTTTGAAGCTTAGTAAAAATGAGCTCCTCAGATTTTTAAATTAGTGTGTGCAGGATGTAATATTCAGAGCCAGAGTGTGTTATTACAGCTAGAGTGGAGAGGAGCAGTAAAATCTTCTTTAAAGAATATATTAAACTTGCTCTCATTCCCACAATTTTGACTCTTCATACATCATTTTAGCTTCAAAATGTAGGACAATTTTTGCTTTTTCATTCAATGTAGCTATGGAAACAAATGGATTTTCACATTTGGCACTGTGAGCATGAAAGTGACAGGTATACCCCGGAGCTGCCGCATTGACTCCCATGGAAACTGAGACCAGACATTTCACAGTGCCAGTTTTCTAACCTGCTCCCATTCTCCCATTTTTGACACCAAAAACAAAAATCTACGTCAACGTGTTCCACAAAGTCTTTTCTCTCTCGTGATAATAATATTTTTGTGATTGGACTCAAGTTTTTTGAGTGAGAAGCAGGGGTTTGAGAGGTGCGCCTCAGCTTAATTTCTGTTAAATGAACTGCAGCAGTTACCATCACCACAGTGGCCTTTGATTGCTCACTGAAATGAGCATGCATGCACGCACGCACTCACGCATGCATGCACACCATTTTCCCACTTTTCCAACTCATCATACTCCTTCAACTGCTTCTTCATATGTACACATTAAATCAAGCAGCAGCATGAGATGAGCTAATTAGTGCAGTTTGACGCACGCACGCGACGCACGCAACATAGATATTTTTTCAAGCATTTTTCAAGTCTTCTCTACTTATTCATACTTTTGAAACTCCAATCAAACCCTGCAATGTTCCACATCTTTCATACATTATAGGCATTATTCAATTTTTAAAGCCAGCAATCCAGTTTAGCATCAGCTTTTCAACATCCGGCATTCTCACCGCTTCTTCAGAAATTGCCTTCTCTTATTTAATGTGATCTTGTATACCATCTTCAATAGAGTGAAAACGAGTACTTGCATAACAGAACAGAAAAGAATCTGAATTTTAAGCTGAAAACTATGTGTAAGAATGATTTATTAGGTCAGGTATTAGCAAAACCAGCTGAGAACAGGAGGAGAGAAGCCAAAAAGCTGAAGGATACAAATACCAACGACATCAAAGGCTACACTTGAGTCAGAGAAAACAAGGACTAATGCAGAGCCCTGGTCAGAATAGCAGGTCATTTGTTACTTTCATTAGAGCTGTCTCGGTGCTACTGTACACTGCAGTCGGAGGCAGATTCATGAAGGTGATAGATACAGAGCAAGTAAGTGGGTTCAAGATAGAAAATTGGTCTGTCATTTCTCAGGCTTCAGTGTTGCTGATGAGCTTTTTTAATGGTGGCTTGACAACTGCTACTGTGTCAATCTCAATTACACATATACAGAGAAAGTTTTTGCTTGTTCTTAACTTTCTGGGAATAGCCTTTATAAAGTGCTGGTTGATCATTTTGCAAAACTCCTGATTGAAATGGAATAAAATCAAATATTCAATGGTAGTGACATACCACATGTTGCAGAAAACTAGAAAATACATGTGCAGTGCACTTTATCTGTTCAGCAGCACAACACAAGCCAAAGACCTGCAACACAGGAACACTATTATTCTTATTCTACTGCTGTCTCTCTTTTGTTGTTTACTTGGATTTTTGCAATTACTGGCTCAGAGCATGCCCAGTCTAGTGCATGAAGTAAAGCCAATATTGGATTTTTAAAATATCTGTAAATACCATTTTAATATAACATGTTTAAAGGTATGATCAATCACCAAAGGTGTCCTCAGTTGGACTCTCATAGTTCTAGGAGCTCACTTTAATTCAGACACTGACCTTTGCAATGGACAGACGCCATTATTGAACTACTATCAGTTTTCATTCTTGCAGAAAGAAAAGTTCCAAAATTGGTTTATTGGTGTCTTTTTGCATTTTGAAAACCATTGTTTTCCAGAGATGTTCAAGAGGCATCTCGAATAGCCCAGTATTACATTATCATTTGAAAGAGATGCCGCAGTGTTCATCTTGATTTTTCATTCCAGCAGAAGTGAAAAAGTACCAGCATGTGGTGACATTTAATAAATATGCTCTTCTTACTGCAGGTAGGAGATGCAGATGTCTTTGAGAAGAGAATTCTTCTTCTTAAATAGACTGTTAATATAAACAATATTTTTTGTCTATTAATACTGACATAATATGGCAGAATATTTAACTTGTATCAATAAAGGCTCTATAAATCATTTGACATTAACATAAAGTCAAAGGTTGCTCGTACTACCCAAACTCTGATTCTGTAGCTTTTTGCAGAGTTGAAGTTTCATTGTTTTCACTGACTCCCAGCGGTTCTCATCAACACCCCCATATATTCTGTGCATATCATACCATATAACACCAAGGGCTTCTTGTACGACCTGATGCTATGCTACTTGCATAGCTTGAAATGGCAGAGAGCCAAACTAAAGAAAGTCGAGGGTTCAGCAGATCACTTTTAATGCCAGTGAAGACCTTCATTCATCAGGTTATAAGGTTCCAATGCTCATGTCAATTGTTTATGGATATGATGACAGGCAGATGGTATATCAAGGCTCCGTTGCTGTTTAATTCCCTCAACAATCTGCTGACTACACAATTGCAACAGCAAGAACCATAAAAAAACTATCCTCTTGCTTTCAAATAATTAAATACAGAGATTAATGTTGACTGAATTAGAACGAAGACAGATTTTTTTCTGGAGAGAATCCCCAGTTTTGCCAATATGTATTGTATAGCTGTTGAACTGAAGAAACACATTTTTGAATTTATTCACAGACTAGCTTGTTAGATTGTAACCAGCTAAGCTTCAAGGCAGATCACTCTACTTATCGTCTACTCCTCGCTGCTGCCAAGACACTCCACCCTGCAAGGGCCGCTTTTGTCTCCTCAGTCCTCCATTTACTTTGTAGAGGGAATGTTACACTAACATCTAATTGTCAACTACAGCTGGACACTCACCAGAGCTTTAAGGGGCCTCTATACTCCATCAGGAGCGTTTGTCGGACGGCTTCGAATGGCGAATAGCTTTGGAAGCTCCGTCCCCTCACACATTAACAGTGACGGATTAGGGAGGGCCGTGACCGACATTTCTGTAACTTTCTGCAGATCTGACATTCATAAGCACTTCTCGTCGTGATTGGCCAGGTGTGCAGACATGAGAAATGAGCCAGGGTTTGAACTCCTCTTTCTAGCTCCAGTGCAACACTATGAATGTCTTCCAGGAGAGACTGCACTGAGGTCGTCGCCGTTATCTCCGTATAAACAGTATCGTGTCTCCCCCTTCTCTGTGATGGCCGGCTTCTCACTCACACAGCGTGGCCATTCAGAAGTTCAACTATAACTTCGATCGAGTATCCTCGGTCCTTATTGTGCCACTTCCACCACATTTATCCACCCCAACAATCAAATGTTAAATCCCCATTAGAGGCTTGGTGGGGAGTGACGGTTAGGACAGATTATCTGGTAGTGTGAAGGCTTTACAGATTTATCCATCCATCTTAATCACTCTAATTGACTTGTGGACTGTTCTGAGCCATCCTGATAATATGGGAACTGTTGGGTATCAGCGACTGCACTAGTCCTTTAAAGGGGATCAATGTTTCTCACCTGCCATGGCAAATTCTGTTTTCTAGGCTGCATATTATGCATGAATATGCATATTAATGCATATGCGATCACACAGGATGCTGTGAGATTAGAGGCCTTGATGTAAGTGACATATCAGGAGTCTGGAGGATCATCTCAGCTACATCGTTGTGTCTGTGTGTGTGTCTGTGTGTGTGTGATACTGCTTTCCCTAATCGTCTATGAAGGAGTGAGACAAAAAAAAAAGTGGCTTTTGTGATTTGAGTCATTTTGAAAATGTCTAAGGATTTTAAAAGTTTTCTCATGGGGCCCCAGTATTTAAAAAGCAACTGCTGTTCTCAATCCACCATGACTTTATGCTTTCTCTCTCTCTGTGCTTCTACTATTTTTTTGTGTGCAACCATAACTATTATCTTATATATATTATCTCTCATTTTGCCACACAGTTGCTAATTGTTTTGCTTTAACGAGAAAAGTTTTATTATAGTTCTTAACTGCTGCAAAATGGATTAGTATGCCATCTTTCCCCACACTGTCTATGGATTTGTGCGTCAGCTAAGGTAATTGGATCATTGATCTGTTCATTCATCCCTTTATTTGTCTTGTCACATGTAGTGAAACTGTTCTCTCTCGAAAAGTTGAGGTGTATTATACAGTTGGTGTTTTGTATAATTAAGTTCAGCCTCATCAAGCTCCAGCCCACACCTCAAAACTCATATAAAGACAGATTATCACTATCAGAATAACTTCATATCAACTTTACTCCTCTTGACAAGTTACTATTAATCACATTTTTCACTGAGACATACACTGATGACATGTTGATCGCTAAAACTTTTTGCTAACCTAATATTAATCCAGAAAGTGAGACACATTTGTCGGCAAATGACCAAAGATGAACACAGCTAAACATGTGTATCCAGTTTCCACTGATTTGGACGACGACTAACATAGTTAAAAACACTCAAAACTTCCCCAAACTTTCACTATTTATAGACAAACACCAGCCCAGAATTTCACCCAGCTTCAAGTATTCGGCGAGTGTTTTAGGGGGTGGGTGCACACTCATTTGCACACATTTGCATGTCATTAGCACTTCAAACCTACAAACTTGAAAGGCTTTCCTTGTCAAGACACTCTAATCTTCCTCTCTCTCTCTCTCTCTCTCTCTCTCTCCGTCTCCCCCTCTTTCTCTGTCGCACTCTTTCCCAGGTTCTCTGCTCTCTCACACAAGCAGTGATTAAGGAAGCTCAGGACATCAATTAGAAAGTTTAACCTTCTGTTCGACTTATGACAGCTTCTGGATCTATGTGTTTGTGCGAGTGTGTTTAAACTAACTGCTTCCTGACAAACATGACAGAAAATGCCACAATTCACTCAAACAAAAAAAGAAATAGGATTCGTAACAAAGTCTTGAAAGTTTGGAAAATGTTTAATTGTGTCAAGGTTAGGAGCATGCTTGAATTTGAATACTTCTTGAAAAATACTTCATTTTCAACATAATCTGGTGTTTCATCAACACAGTCACTCATGTAAACTAAGAATATATATTTGGTTTTTTTAATGGAAATAAATATAAATCAATATTTGTGATTTGCTGTGGGTATAAATTAATTCTGTAACCTTTATTTTTTGGAATTGCATTAATAGTAACATTTTAGATATGATGATAAAAGATTCGAGTGTCTGGACATTTTTAGTTTAGGTACCTTGAAAGTGCTGAAAAAGTGCTTGAATTTTAAGCTTAAATAGCTGTAAATTCTCCAAATTAGATTTCTGGTGAGTTGACAATAAGTAGCTAAAAGGTAGCGAGGTGATTCAATTTATAGATGACTGAAGTTTTTAGTTTTTATATATTTTGAATTTCATTATAAGCCACTGGTCAAAAAGTGATCTAATTGATCTAAAGGTCCCTCCATCCCATACATCAGACTGCTGCTTCATTAGTTTGTAAATGCAAATGGCCTCAATAGATTGGATTCTCCCTCTCGCGTGCTGTGTGTGTGTGTGTGTGTGTGTGTGTGTGTGTGCGTGCGCGCACGTGTGTGTGTGCGTGTGTGTGTGTGTGTGTGTGTGTGTGTAAACACTAATATACTTTGCAATCAAGCAATTCAAGACCACCTAATTATTTTTAATTTGTTGTATGCAGCAGGCTCATGCAACTCTGATTAACTCTGGACCCCATCACACATTAAATCGGGGCAGGCTCACTGTAGTTTTGATTAATTATACAACTTAAAACTGCATGAGTGTACTTGAGAGTGAATTCTAGTAAGTCTGATGCTGGTTATGAAAACAAGTATGAGTAAGTTGGAACATGTAAAAGCTCTGCTGCTCTGCAATGCCATTTTCTTTCTTCGAAATATCATAATATTATACTGGCTTTGGTTTTTGACACAATGACAACATATAATTAGAGATGGCAAGACCTTTCATACACTGAGTTCCACTGAGATTAACAGAAACGGCAGTGACAAGCAGCAGACTGGCACACTTGCAAAAATATCAACAAAGCTTCAATGCCATCAGCATCCCCAAAAACCTCAGAGGCATTTCAAAACATGTAATCACTGATGCTTTCCTGTAAAATGTTCATATCTACTGAACTGTGTGGCAAATGCAGAGTTTGACAACACTGTCACAAGTTTAGACAGCTTCCTCGACTGAAAAGAAGTTCTTGGTGCAGACAGAAAGAGAATATAGCAGCGACTGTTGACATCCGTCAAGGACTTTCTGTGGCGTCATACAAGCGTTTCCTTATATTGTTTATTAATTACACATATAACTTGCTTTTTGTAAACAGTAAGTACTTTGAAGTATTCCGTTAATCTTTTATCAACCTTTTTCCCTCTGTGTCTTGACTTTAAGTCTGAGTATGGCAACCACGAAGACCAGTATCTTTACTTGTGTTGCGATGCCATGACATGAGAGCCAGTGACACGGATGTCAGTGTCTTTCTGCATTTAGCTCAAGGAGATTTGGGAGACATTCGGTTAGACAGTGATGGATACTGCAGTATTTCCATAGCAATGAAAGTACGCTTGTGGCTCACCGCACATACTAAATTAAGCCGAAGTAACACAATCACCAATAAAAACCAAAAACATACTGACAGTTAACCAGTCTGGGGGCAGTCCCGCAGATGCCAAGGCAATTCCTCAGTTCATTATTTACAATGCCAAAGGTCATGTAGAGGTCAAGCAGAGCACGGAGCATTAGCTCTGATGTCCGTCTCAATAGACATCATTTGTAACAGATATCACAGGGATTCTTTGGGATCAATTCCAAGTGTATTTATATTAATGAGGCCAGAACGTCCCACTCTAAACAAGTACATCTAAATAAAACAGCATGTTAAGTCAAAGTTGGATCTCAGGATGTGGGTGTTCTCTAACGCAATGTTAAACACACTGTACATGTCTGCCCTCAAGGTCAGTGGTATACGTATAAGTATTATTAAATTAGCCTGGAGGTTTTTCAAACCACTCCTACGTTTGTTTTCCACCATGACGCAGCAACGTTAGTGGAGATGTATGTAAGTCAATCAGCCAAACAGGGTTATGTTACACCTTTCTATGATATTAGGACTAACTAGCTCTACACGTCAATACAAGGACAATGCTGGCTCTTAATTTAGCGTGACATGTCTTGATCACCTGGTGAGGATGCTGACCTTTTGACTGCAGCCTCACTCTTCTATCATGTACTATATGGAGCCATAAAGTGTATATTTAAGACCCATTTGACAAGATTTTCATTTTAAAATTCATTCAACCTTTATGTAATCTGGAGGAATCATTGCCCTCATTTTCAATGATGTTGAAAATGACTCAGCTAAAAACAGCATTTTCAACAAATGCACAAAGTTACTGGTACCTTAATTAGCAAGGTAGCTACAGCTGGTGAAATGTACAGTCACTGACTAGCTGCTCATGTGCCATGCGAGCATGGAAAGCTTGACAGGCAACAGTAACTAAGTGGGACAGGATGTAGAAAACAGTCAGTTAATTGCTGCCTCCCTTGTTTTTCCCACCCTGGCAGCTACAGTGCATGAAGTTACCCTGTGCACCAATGCAGCATATAACATCACTCTTTAGGCGACACGCTTTCCCATAAACTCACTCTACTCCCCACCACGCCTGTCAAGTACTCTCATGACACAAACAAAAAAAACGCTTACATTGTACAGCTTTCTAAAAAGGTCTCCCTCAGTGTCAATAGCAACTGAGACCTGCTGCGGGCACACACGACAGACTGATGTGCTTTGATTTTAAATTCACTGTGGTCACAGATGTGTGTGAATCGCGAGATGACAAGATCACACGAAATCCATCTTCTCAAGCTTCAAGTCATGTGTCTGTGACCAATCAGTGTCATGTGAGGAGCTCCTGGCAGCTGCAGGCATGGTTTAGGTGTATAGAGAGTAAAGTTAGCATGTGATAGATGGTGATAAACAAAAAGGTTCTTCCAGCCACATGCCTAGTATTTTTATAACAGTTTCCAATAACTATAGTTCTGCGTAACAATCCATGTGACGAGTCAGGTTAGCTATTGTAAAGTAATCTTTGTGGATTCAAAGAAGAAAAATCTGAAATCTTTAAATTCTCACAGTGATGATAATCAACTGGATTAAGTGGATGGTGCCAGTCATCCAGCCCAGTATATAAGGGATGTTGCAGTACTGCTATGTGGTGTGTGTTTCTTTTAATAACTTCTAAATGTTTTAAAACCATTACTTTTCTAAATGCATTAAATGAGAAAACAGTAAAAGGCCTGCGTATCAACAGGTTGTGAAATAATTTAATTAGTTAAATTAGGCTTCATAAGGCTATCATTATTTCTGAGAACTGTGATTAGTGCTGATTAGCCAGAAGGTTTTTTTTGGCAATATTTCAATTAGATTCAGATTTTTTTCAGTTAAAAATAAGACGTGGAAACACCATCGTTTCTTGTTTGAATTCAAATTAGCTTTACTGTTTGTAACCTTAGCTGTGTTAATCAACATCTATCTGTATTGACAAATGAATATTTATCCCCAGTTTGCTTGTTGTTTCCCAGAGAACATGGTTTAAACTAGTCTGTCGCTTGATAATTGATCTCAGGTTGTGGTGGAACAATGGGATTTCTTTCTGCCTCTCTCTGTCTCCTTTCATTTGCTACCTTACTTAATTAAATTCTAATTCAATCCAGGAGCGGTCTATCAATAAACATGGACAGTTCAGTTCTCCCGGTGCGATACCAAAGCCCACCCTCTTGTGAAAACATGCCAAGCAGAACGAAGATATCAGGAAAAATAAAGAATCACGTCAGATCGATTGATGATGAAATATCACCCTGGTTAAGCACCACCAACTGCACCTATTCCTTGTTTTTTTTTTTGTTACGCTTTCTATCTTTTTCAAGTGGTCTCTTCTTTCCTGATTTCTCTGAATCCTCTGGCTTATGTTTCCCAACTAACTGATCTGTTTATCTTATTTGACACCCTTTTGAGGATGAAATGTACAAGCTGCCGCTCAGATAAAGCCGGTAAAGATGCTACAAAAAAGGCCTGAGTCTTACTGTACTTCACTTCTGACAGAGACAAAATGAGGAAGAGGTGGAGAATGTGGGAGAAAATAAGAGGAGGAGTTTGGCAGTATTATGGAAGGAGAACAGAGGGTCATTTCATTTTCCCTTGATAAAGGCTAATTAATTATCTTTGATTTCACAGTAATTCAATGAAAAAACACAACATGTAAATACAATTAGCACACACACACGTATTAACACCTCAACATTACGACCTCCTTTCCAATAGTGCAGCAACCAAGAACCTCCTCTGGGCTGATTAGAAATATGTCTCTTTTCTCATGAAGCTTCTACCTGTAATGATGAAATCAGCGCAGCTCCCTCTGGTGGAGGACAGATGACAGTCCTTAGCACAGTTGTAGCACATGTTTCAAGGTCTACAAGGTCAACACTACCTGATCTGAGAGATTTAACCATCTGATACCCCTGAGATGGGGAGAAGCTACATCCAGTGTTTTCCTATTAACACAATTTAATTATCGCAAACCACCTAGCACCTGTGCCTCCTCTTTTCCATCTGGTAGCGGCGTACAGAGAAGTCTGTATCTGTTTAACATGAAAATGATCTGTGTCTGTCTGTATTCGGACAGAACGCCGGACGTTGCTGCAGTTTCTACCGGAAGTCAAGTTAAATTGGGCTTTTTATTTTGTATTTTCGCAGTCCGGCAGCACTCATTCTACAGAATATCGCGGTCACTTTTTAATAATGTGGCAAATGAAATGACTAGTTTGTGAAATCAAATTTCTGGGTAAACAGATTTTTTATCTCGTGGCTGTCCACAATGAAACGATTCTGATGTTGTCACACAATTGATTGATTGCATTGATATGAGCACCTGTCATCC
>JAOVVB010004895.1:0-17119 GCA_028570985.1 Heterobranchus longifilis | reverse complement strand
TTATTAGAGCCACGGCTTCAGAATATATGAGACAAACTGATTTTAAACTTCCTGCAGGAAGAATAAACATCCATTGATCTGTCCATTCATCTTTGAAGGTTCGGTTTTCATAGTCTGCTTTCCTTTTTTATGGAGTAAGCCATGCTGTGTCGCACGTGCGTTTCTGTTTCATGAGAATTTGGGTGCATTGTAGATGCATTACGGTGATTTCTGTGTCTTCCACACACTCTTTGTATTTACGGTAAACTATCACATTGATTGGACCTGTAGAGTGATGCGTATAGCCTCGCCCACCTCGAGGGGAAAAAGAGTTGTGAAAGTAATCTGGCACAAAACTTTGTGGTGCAGATTTAAATCCAGGGGAATAACTCAAGGGCTGACAAAGTTTCATTAAATTCTGTCTAGCCATTTTGGGTGATGCTATGAAAAAATCAGCTGGACAGATAGAAACTGGTTTGGAAAAGCGAGTTTAGACCAATGTACAGACTTAACCTTACTGTTATATGTTTCTCAGTGTGCATACGTAACCACGAGTACAGCAAACGGCATATTACACTAGAGTATTTACGGAGCTAAGACACACGTCACAGTAATATTTGAAACTAAAAAAAAATTAAACAAAGAGGTAACATTAAACAATGCATGTGTAACAAGAGATGTAAGCCATGAGATCATCATGCTGTGTGTGTGTGTGTGGGAAGCTGTTGTGTCTGTCCTAATCTCCGATCAGAATTCTAAACCCTGTTAGAAACCTAACGGATGGCATGGATCTGGTCAGAGGTTGTGTAAATGAATGCTAACCGGCATAAATGCTTCAAATAAAGGTTATAAATAAAGTTATTCTAACTTTCAAAAACTACATTCTACATCAGGGTTCCTGATGGGTGATTTCCAGGAAAAAAGGTCATTATGATTAATATCTATCAATAACCATAACCAATCTATCTTTACCATATTCATGGTGAGTCACTTCCCGCTCTCAGTAGTGGCTGCCTGTAGATTTTTGATAAGCAGATTCGCTGATTCACTCGCACTTTACTCGGCTGCTACAGTAAGTGTGATACGCGGCTAACTGCGTGTGCTCTGGACCGGCTTCTCTCACTGATTATGAATCGTTTTATCAGTAAATGCTTAAAACTTCTTTAAAGTTGTTTTTCTGCTTCAGATTAGCTGTGGATGGTTTAGCTTCCTCTCACAGCTGGATTATGGCAGATCTTTTACAAGGCAGTAAAGCTCCTAGGAGCTGGAACTGTCAGTCAATCACTCAGTCTTGGCCATTTCCTCTGTCTTATTCACTGATTCCCTGCACGGTGTCCCTCTTAATGGTGGCTAAGTGGTTAGGGCTTAAGACTTAACAGAGCAAAAGATTAAATCAGGTAGCTTCTGCTGCATTTTAATAAATGGTTCACCAATAAACTCATCAACCCAAGCGGTAGAAGTGAGCGTTCTCCTGCACGCATCGTTTCAGGTTTTTTTAGTTGTTTATTCTCATCACAAACACCTAGAAACTATTTTCAGCCTTTCTTTTCCCAAAACAGCTATGGGACCATAAAAGGCACTTCCAAAAGCCCTGCCCTAATTGCATCATAATGTGAGCAACATGTAAAAGGTGCTTTACAAACTCACAGGAATACTTCTAGCTATTCATCACCCACCACTGGAACGCAATAGTTTCTTTAAAGTTATGGTTCAGATAATGCAACAACAACAATAACATAAAAAGAACATTGAGGAAGCTATTCTGGTGCCACTGTGCAAATATGAACAATTAAAAAACTATTTGTTTCAGGTAAGAAAAAATGATTCCTGTGTCCTTATAGCATGGTGGCGTTTGCAGGAACCCCCAAAGGGGATCACGTCGTGTAGAGCAGAACAACAACACCAATGTGGTGCTCACATCAACCATCAAGGTGATCACCTGTCTGATGCCACTATACGTACATACTGAGCAGAATGAATCAGGTATTAACTCAGGGTATGTTGTCTTGCTGCAGCCCTTTACAGGAAGGTAATTCAACTAGGAAATATCTACAAAGGAGTGGAAGATGATTTGTTTGCAAAGAGCCAGACAACTTATCAACTCTTATCAGTATGGTTTTCAGACATACTGAGACAAAAGCTTTGGACCAGGATGCACTGGCAGATGGCGGGCCAGAACTGAAGCTGCTAGTATGTAACCAGTGTGTTGACTGATAGCCGCATTCTGGCTCTTGTTCAGCCCGTTAATGTTATTGATGGGATCTCTAGGCATTGACATTCATCTCTGGCAGTGCCAGAAAGAAACGGCAAAACAAAAACCGTACAAATTATACAGTAAAAAGTCCTTCAGGAAGCCACTGGCTCAAAACCTGGCTCTTTGTAAGCAAAATATGAAGAACTTGAGGGCTCAAGTCTTTCTTTTGTAATGATCGTGGAGCAGAGAGCTTTTAACCAATCTCCACTTGGGTTACAGGCATGTTCGCAGACTCAGGGTCAGACACCTGATCCCTATCAGACAGCTCACAATCCATAGTGGAGAAATCTAAAATCTGATCTGGCTCAGGGGAGACTGGTGGTATCTCATGTTCAGGCAAATTAAAGGCAGCAACATGTTACAGCCTGGTTCCTCTCCTGTGTTCCCTTCATCATGCTGTTGTAAGGTTCTTACTCGGGGTTCCTCCTTGTGGGTGTTTGAGTTTGAAGCAGATGGGTTGATGATCTGATATTTCCTGGATAGTTCATCAGAGGATAAATGAAAACTAAGTTCATAAGTTGCAAAGATATTTTGTAAGGTAGCCCTCGACAACAAAAGCATCATTTATTAAAAGAGGTTACGGGGAACCTGATCGAGATGCTGACACACAGGGAGCTTTATGAAAGGAGACCTCCTCTGCTGATCTTGAACAGGAGCTTTCAGTACACAGTGAAGCACTCGGATGCATATGCATGCCACAATGCCCGGGTCCCTGTGACGGAATTGTGTACAGCACAAAGAGTAGCTACAGCCAGAACTTTGTCTTTTGTGTTTGATAAGTTCATGACCATTGTGAGGAGGTATGGAGTATGAGCCACGTGGGCATGTAATGCACAAACAGCTTGTCTTCATGAACTTAAAAAAAGAAAACAAAATTGGATCTTTTGGTGCCGTGTTAAACCTTTCGAGTATAAAATCCAATATAGGATTATACAGTGGAGATACACTGATTATACAGTGGGGATTAATATTGCATAATTTTGTGAGTTAAAAAAATTAAACCAATATAATATTTTTTACATTGAATTTAAAACAATATAGCAACCATCAAAATTCACGAGAGCAGAAACTGAGCTAAGAATTGTGCTTTCTCATTAGGCTTAGTTCATATCAGTGCAAAGGATTGAATTATCTTTTAATTCACATAATCACACTAATCAACATGAGGCGCTGACTTTACTCGTGTCCATAATACACATTACACTGTACAGTATACAGTATATATTTTCCTCCCTTGCAGTTAAGGCATATGTTTCTCGTGTGTAATTGCTGCAGGCCGTACCGTACTGTACAGATGACTGCGTGTGCTGTAATATTTAACTACCGACGTGAGCACCAGACGATTTTATAGCATTTCATTAGGCAGTACGTTCGGATGGTTAATTTTACACTTCAACAGGATAAATAAAAGAAAATCTTTTCCTACAGTAAGTAGGAATTGTTTGTCTGCTTTGCTGATATAATAAGAGATATCATTTCACTAAAAGCAGGATGCTGTGGTCTATACATTGGTAATTAATAAAGTTCACTTTAAAATGAATGTTTTTTAAATAATTTTCAGCTTTCAGAGCAAAACCAAGTACACAAGAAACCAGCATCCATAATGTTTACTGTACACTTACTACAGTGGAAAAGACACTCCAGTCTCTCCACGTTCCAAACTCATCGTCTGTACGGCTTTATCCTGTATACAGGGTCGTGGGGGGAGTCCTGGAGCTCATCCCCCCACGCGCTATAGGGGTACACCCTGGAACGGGTACCAATCCATTGCAGTGCACACACACACACACATACACACACTCAGATGCTCATTCACATACTGTTGGCAATTTGGGAACGCACAGGAAGAACATGGACATGCAAACTCCATGCACACAGACCCTGAGGCAGGAATCGAACCCGGACCCAGGAGTTGTGAGGCTGCAGTGTTAACCACTACACCATCGTCCCACCACATTCCAAGCTGTAGTGGTTAAAACAAAGACCTAACAAGAGGCTTCTGTGTGTAAACTCCTGATCTTGGAGAGCAAAACTATTTTGTAAGGTAGCCCTCGACAACAAGAGCATCATTTATTAAAAGAGGTTATGGGGTTCCTGTTCGAGATTCTGGCACTCAGGCAGCTATCTGAAAGGAGACCTCCTCTGCTGATCTCGAACAGGAGCTTTCAGTACACAGTGAAGCACTCGGATGCATATGCATGCCACAATGCCCGGGTCCCTGTGACGGAATTGTGTACAGCACAAAGGAGAGCTACAGCCAGAACTTTTTCTTTTTCCGCACAAAGTGTTTGATCGTTCTCCAAGAACGAGAGCACGGAGCAGAACAGCCCTTACTTCAGTGCAGCACAGACCGAACCCAGTACTGCTCACATCCACGTTGTTTCTTTGTAGCTCTCCTATGCCTTTTTAATTTTAGAGTAACCGTACAATACCATCTGAAGAAGCCTGGACCACTCTAAAGTCTAACCCTAACCCCTTAATGGTAACGTAACATCCTCTCACAGTCCGCAGCCTTCTCCTGCTCATCACACAACAACAATAGAGAACAGAAACTACAACTTTCTTCAATAACACTTCAATAATGCTATCCTGCAACAACGCTATAGCGTAAAGTCTGATTTCGCTGAGCTGCCCCAGCCTGGCTGAAAGCAAGCTTCAAAACAGGATTTCACTGAGTTTTCTTGTTGTTGTTGTTGTTAAAGGATATAAGAGAAAAGCAGAGACAAATTATTAGGTGCAGGTAAGTGTGAAGGAGTGTCACGGTGAGGCGGAGGCTCCTGAGACCCCGTGCATCCAGTATTCAATTCATTCGATACCAAGCTGATGTTTCCCATCATACCTGATAAGGTTCTCGGCATGAGGGTGAATCAGGTCATTATAAGAGAAATCAAAATATTATTTAACAATTTAGTTTTTTTTAATTATTATTATTATGAATTCAGAATTTTACTCAGCACAAATTAATATAAGTAAACTGATGGTCTAAATGTAAGAACACCAAATGATAAATAAAGGTTAATTAATGCTGTTGAACAATATTATGATGAAAAATTATAATTTTTGAACAAAATATAGGATTATTGTAAGGATGTACAACACAATTTAGAACTGTTGCATAAATTCCCAGAGTTAACAAAAAATACTTAACCTTTTCTCTTTAAAAAAAAAAAAAAAAAAGCCATAACTTGAAAAAAACAAAAGCATTCTTTGCATTCAACTAGTTGCAACAAGAAAGCCACATAATCACAAGCGCCGTGGAAACCAGGACCATGGTTTAGGTGAAATTACAGTCATGGTCTGGTTTGGGGGTTATTTTTATATTATAGGACATCTCCCCAGGGTTGGTGGTTCGAATCTTGTCTCCAGTGTACGTATGTGTATGTGTATGTTTAGTTTTCTGGAGCATATTTTCCCAGTGCTTGCTGGACCCTCGACATGTCCAGAGACTGAGAGCAGAGTGGCGTTTCCAGATTGCCCATGGTGTATGACTGTATGAGTCTCTGAAAATTGTTGAAATTTCTCAGCCAGGTAACTTTCTTTACAGCAGTGACCATCACACAAGAATGTCAGCCTGGATGGATCCATACTTCCTTCTGTACATTTACACCTTTTTGTTCCTCCCGTGCTGTTGATCTCATCAAGCAACAGATTCCCGTCAAGTTTCTATAGCAATGTGGTTTTTAAGGGGCTGCATTGCTAACCCAACACCAAACTCCTTTCTGTTTGGGAGCAATGGTGGAGTGATTTTGTATGGGTGTAGGGGGTAAGAGCTTTGCCCAAGAGCCCAACAATGGCAACATGGTGGTGGTGATGGGGTTTGAACCTGGGACCTTCCAATGCCTTAAGCACTGAGCCAAGTGACCAAAGGTGGCAACTAGGCAGTGACAGGGTTCAACCCCCAGACCATTTACTCAGCAACCCACTGCCTCAACTGCCCCATATACACTTTATATTTTCACAAAAACATCCTAACTCTCCATAAGTGTGGACATGATGCATGAATACTGTTTCACCTTATAAATAAACCATGCATGTCAAACTTTACCAAAAAACCATTTTTCACAATATAACGCATTGAAAAAACCTCCAAAGTAAAATGAATATCTGGGGTTTTTTTTCCTGCCAGTGGGAATGCGCAAGAGTGATATCAGTTTCGCTGGCCAAACCTTCTATCTCATTCTGATTGATTAATGGTCTTTTCTGGCTCAGGTACTAAACTGTGCCTGTCCTTGTCACTGGCGCGGTACCCTTATCTGTTGTACATTAAATATGAAACTCTTACCTCGAAATCTGAGCACATTAAAGCATTGAGAAAGATTCAAGGTGCATAATTGAAATGTAAATTGAGTAAAGTTTTAAGGGGCCTGTACAGTAGGTGCACATTTCTAGGTAAAGGCAGATACTGAAGACACACGGTAGAGTTTAGATGGTACAGTACATTGACGCTGTGGAGCTTCTCTTGTTTGGAGGTGTTGAGCTTGCGGTCAAGGATGAGCATAGTTTTGAGAGCAGTCAAAGTTTTTAGATGTAACCAAAGTAAATCCATGGCCAAAAAGGATGTCTGTTTATGGAATATACAGTAACAAAAGAAACATGACAGGTTCTGTATTAATCTGTTTTATCGCTTGTGATTCTTGAAGCTGAAATGATTTACAAACTCCAGGGCCTTTTTCATTGTTGTTAACAAGCTCCAACAAACTCCTTCCTTCCCTCCTTCTGATTCTACTCAGCATTCTGCTAATCACTGTAATGCTCTTCTTAGCTAAAGATCACCAAAACATCTCCTTATTTCCCCACAGCCTCTATCACTCAGCACTACATTAATACCCTTGTTAAATCTCTCAACAATTTCCTGATAGTTTTTTCTTCTCCGTCACATCCCAGTCCGTCTCTGCTTCGAGCTGGGTTGTCCAACACTGCACCACTCCGGTCTATTAAACACGGTCTATCCATTCCCATCACCTGATCTGATTCCAATTACAAAAGCAGGCCTACCAACATAAAAGGAGTTGGTAAGTAAGTTTGGCGCCACCATGAGCTGCACAAACAGCTTCAGAGCACACTTAGCATCGATTCAACAAGAGTGTAGAACTGTCCTGAAGGGATGAACAGCATTGTTGCAATTTATCTTCAGTCAGTAGATGTTTTAATGTCATTCATGCAGAGCACTTTCAAGGTTCCTTGTGGACTAGTGGGTAGTTATTAGTTCTTACTGCAATGCCCCAGGTTTGAGAAAATCAGAGATCATAGGAAAGCCAATGAGAAGTTTGTACAAGGCAGCACAGCCCTAGTGCTGATCGCAAGCTTGGATAAATTAAAGGAAAATATCAAATGTATGCGGACATGGTGTCGCATCCACTACAACTGCAGGCTGATTAATTAATTGTGACAAAACTGTAGAAGGTGGAGTTATAGCGTTTTGATAAATCACCAAAAAACACGCTGACTTAAACCAGAACAAGTTAAACATGATATCTTGGCATTTGTGTTTTTTACATCCTGGTGATCTAAAGAAAACATTCACAAAATATTTTCTAGCAGTTTGAATGCTTCTTTATTTATTTAAAAAACTAAAAAAAATGGAATTATCTCATTTTGCTGTCAAACTATTGCCATGGACTTTAACACTTGCAAAAAAATAAAAATTCCCTGTAAATTAACTGGATTATCATGAAAGCAGATTTCTAAATGACCTTACACCATATGATTCCATAGTTATGATATGATTCAGTAATAAATATCATCAGCTAACATACAGTAAACTGAGTGTGCAGTTTATGGAAGAACTCTGGCCCACTGGTACACGTTCTACACTGTGATATACAGCAGTATTAGCTAAGAGACGTCTCAGTGAAGTGGACCTGACTAAGCTTTTGGACCTGTTCACAGTATTAGCTCTAGGATTTCTTTTTTATTAAGCCTTCGCTCTTTTCCTATCAGGATAGAAATGTTTCCTAATGAGATAAAAGCGATCAGTCAGAATAACTCTGCTCTGATTTGCTCTGTCTCATAAAAAACCTCTCTAGGAGCTAAAACAGCGCCACCTGCCTGAACCTGTCAGGTGTTTAAATTATGTTTTTGTCACTGTTTGGTCTGTAAAACTCCAGCCAGCATCACTCTGTGTAGTAATGAGCCTCTTCACACTCTCTATAGCTGCCAGATTGCTGTTTTGTTGTTCTTTCACTCTTTGTTTTTTCACTTTAACTGTTACTTAAAAGTCTGTGTGTGTGTGTGTGTGTGTGTGTGTGTGTGTGTGTGTGTGTGTGTGTGTGTGTGTTTGTGTGTGTAAGAAAACCAGTCATTATGTCTGAATGAATTGTCTCCTCATTCCTTCCCAAACTCCTCTTCTCTGGAAGTGTCTGTGTCATTTACTCTGTCTTATCATTACCACAAGGACCGTTTACTTACCAACCCGGCCCCGCTCCCCGGACTGATCAGGAACCTGAGCTTTACTCTTCTTTTTGCCCTTTCCAAGATCTCCACGTCTTAGCTAAAAGCATTAAAAAATGTCTTGTCTCTAACATTTCTAGCTTTTTTTTAATTCTCTTTTTTATCTTCTTTTTATGTTATGATTTCAGTTTCCTACAACGGCAAGCAAAAGTATGACACTAGAATATCGCTAAAATCAGCGAGCGCAGACGAGACACAGGCACGAGGACTGAGAAGAGCTGCACATGCAAATCATCAAACATCTTCATTCCCGCGAGGGCTTTCAACAGCACTCGTGTGCAGCATCTCTCGGCTCTGGAGTGCAGTGCCGCAGCCTGTGTATGGCCTTACATTACTGTCAAACGTCTACTCACTCTCAGTCAATTACTCTCGAAACTCACGAGCGCGTCTCGAACCTGCAGCCGCGCATGTATGCGTCTGAAAATCTTGCTCAGTAGGGGGCGGTGGTTGATGTCTCCTCTCCTTCGACTGGTCCGTCTCCACGGTAGACATCGATACCACAAGACTGGCCTGAAAGCCAATACGAGGAAAATGTGGAGCTGCGTTTTTTTTCTAAATAAAAACATTAAAAGAAAGCAACATTCTTAACCTCTTTTAGTTTTTTTAAATTATTATATAAAATTATCTTCAGTTATTTAGAATCTCAATAAGGCTATTATCACAGCTATACAAAGGGGCTTCAGTGTGGAAACAAAAGAAGAAAGAAAGATAGAAGCTGCACAAAACAAAGGGTTTTAGCTCTCATACCCGTCTGTTAGTCAATTAGTACTGTATGATTTTTTTTTGTAATAATAATAATAATAACAATAATCTATACATATAATAAAACTGTAAAGTGGACGTGTCTGTACATTGAAGATATTTGCAAAGAAATAATTTGGGGAGACGAAAGATGAGTGATAGAACACTTCAAGATGGTTTTTCGAATTTTTGTCTGTCTGTGTGTCTGTCTGTTTATCTGTTTGTTTGTCCACGCATTACATAAAAACTAATGAATGAATTTTAATGTGTTTTTTACCATGTGTATTTGGCCAACCCTGAGGAAACATATTGGCTTGTTTCATCGCAGGAACAGAAGATATGCTACTTTGAAATTTAAATGGAAAACACCCTCCTTTCAAGAAAAAAAATCATCTCAAAATCCAACAGATGGCGCTAAATTTTTTTTAAAAACACACTTATGGTTCTTGGTTCAATTCCCACCTCTGGGGCTGTGTTCATGGAGTTTGCATGTTCTCCCCATGCTTGGTGGGGTTCCTCCCATAGTCCAATGACATGCAGATTAGGCTAACTGGTGTTCCAGTAGGTCGTCCTACCAAAAGTGGTAGTTCCTACCAAAGCTGTAAAATGGGAATAAATACAATGGTCACCATTGGCCTCCATAGCGCCCTAGTTGGACTACAGAGGTTCCTCAACGGAGATGGATGGAATAATAATAATAATAATAATAATAATCTTTATGGGTGTATCTCATTTGCACTCACAGATGTTGTCACATTTTCAAAGAAGATTTGAAGATTTGCATGAATGTAAAACAACATGGCATGAGATCGTTCCTCTACGCTGAGTGTTCCTCTAATTCCTCAACATTGTCACATCACTGGCTTTTGTCAAAGATGCAAAACAGGCACTACTATGGACATTTAAATCTGAGCAAGCTAATTGAAGCAATCGCTTTGATCGGCCCATTATCTGAGGCGTGGAGCGCGCCGAAAATCTATATGTGCATTCACTGTGAGAGCCAGCTTAAGCGTCATGCCACTGACGACCACTAGGACGATTAAACCGTCATTTACAGACCGTGTTGGTAATAACCAGCTGTGTGACAAAGAGTTCGTTTCAGCCTGGGCACACACATATGCACACACACACACACACACACACAGCTGGGTGATTTTGTAGAACGATTTCCATGAAAACAGATTTGGTCCTAACTAGTCTCATTCATATTTAAATGAAGTGGACGTACCTTAGCCACGAGGCATTCCTTCCTTTAGTTAACCTTAAACATCTCTGACAAAGATTAAAGCACAACAGCCTTTTCTACTGTATTTAGTGAAAGCTCTAACGAGCCGGCGCTGCTCACCACATTGTCTTATCTCCACCACGTCTCTGTCTAATGCGGCAGTGGATTTCGTCTCAGTGACGCTGATTAAAGGTAAACTCGTGTAGAGAGTCGACGTGCCGATACCGAGTGTATGCAGAAGGGCAGCCTCATTAGACACACATACACACCAGTCAGCTACTGTCAGCTTGTGATTTATTTATGGGGCACGTATTCATATAATTCATAGGATCTTATTTATAAAGTTTATTTATCAGTGAGTGCAGCCAAGGCGTCATGCTGCATTATTTACACTAGGTTCTTTACACTAGGTTCTGCTGAAATGCTCATTTATGTGGTTAATAAATAGGGCTGGTCATGTGATGTGGGTGCAAGAAAAACACAAGAGATACAGGTATATGTTTTGCCTTTCAGTCGCACTTCATCCATCCATCTAGGAACCTCTATGGGCAAGTTGGAAACACCAGTTATCCTAATCTGCGTGTCCTTGGACTGTGGGAGGAACACCCCACCAAGAATCTGGAGGAAAACCACCAAGCACAGGGAGAACATGCAAACTCTACATGCACGCAGGTTACAAGGTGGGAATCAAACCCGGACCCTTGGGGTGCAACGCGACAGTGCTAACCACTAAGCCACCATGCTGCCATCAGTCGCACTATTTTGTTGCCTCTTAAACACTCACGATTTTGGCTTTGCATGAGATCCTGCTCTCCGTCATTAAACACAGACCCTGCACACTTTACAGTTTCGTTCCAGCTTTTTCCCAATTTAAACATGTATGGTAAAAACTAACCAAAAGGCACAGAACTGACTCCTGGGCATCAGAAAAAAAATCACCTTATAGTGAAAAGTGCTAAACTGACGGTGCTTCTCTCTCTCTCTCTCTCTCTCTCCCCATCAATCACTAATCATCATGAGAGATGGTATTTATATACACAGTTATGTATACTGAGAAACAGCACTTCAAAAGGATATAGTCAGCTGGCTTTACATGTCCCAGAGGAAGCACATGTTAGCCTCCAGTCTCCCCAGTATAATGAGATGGAGCTGGCTAGTGGGAATTACCAGGTGACTAAATTGGATAGAAAAACAGGGGGGGTAACACACTGAAGATAGAAAATGAAGATCTACATGTACTTCCTTTTTTTGGGGTGGGATGGTGGGGGGTTGTGGATTGTTAAATTGTTTGTGATCAAATCTAACGGCAAACCACATGCAAAAATAATGCCTTTACTGTACAGCATCTGATAATCCAAGCAGCAGGTTTTAATTTTACAATCCACCATATGTACCCTACTCCCACTTATCTCCGCCCTAAAGGTTTTAACATATGTGTTGGCAGTGCTTCACTTTTATGTTGGCACAGCCTCTCTCTCTCTCTCTCTCTCCCGTTTTCTCTCTGTGCTATTATTCTCATCTATACAGACATCATGAAAATGGATCTGTCCACAGCTAGGATTCATGGTGCGTGTACAGTGGATGCCTGGAACACTGCGGATGATTGGTAGCATATTAAAACTACTACTTTTATTATTATTCTCTGTATTATCTTTATAAATCGTGCCTTTGGGTTGGAGAGGAATTTCGCATTTTTAAAAGATTTCAGGGGGGGGAAAAAGGAATTCTATCTGTTATGAGAAAAAGGGATGATAATTACAAATTAAAGGAATAAAAACACTCAGGTTTATCATCTGGTCTAGATAATTTCGCTAATAATAATAATAATAATAATTATTATTATTATTATTATTATTATTATTACTACGACTACAAATATTACTATTATTATTATATAAATGACTATTATTCCTATAATAAATCAACATTTCCTTGCGCCTCACCTGTTCTGATGCTCTTTAAAAATGCGAATGAGTGCCGATGCTCTGTGGGATTTTATCCGCCCCATTATTTTACAACACTAACACAGACCTCACCCTTCCATTAATCTGTTGGGACTTGACACATGTAAGACATCAGATTAATCCACATAAGAGAGGAGTGTGCAGGACAAATAACAATTCACAATGGAACAAAACTGCCTTAACTCTGAGCTATTGGGATGATCTTCTCAACTCGGAGTTCCTCCTAAAGCAACATGGCCATTTAAAGCATGAACATTAAGCACATCAGCATCGCTCACCTTTAAATGAGTTTCACTGCAGGGACAAGTTTAAGCCTCAGAGCAGACATCCATTTGTTAAAGGTATAACACTGACTCTGTGGTTCACCAGATTAAGAAGGTAAATGAACATCACTCGAAAGGTTAGTGTTAGTATTATTTTACGCTAGTTCATGTTATATTTAGGGCCCAAGCACTATGACATCAGCCCTATGATGTCATTGTGTGCAAAGGGCCTTCTTGTTCTTCTAGGGATTTTTTTGGAGATCTTAACACGATCAAAAAGCATGTATACATGAGAAATCTCTTACACAGATCTCATTCAGCTGAACAAATTTCGCTGTGCATGTCATGTGCTCTACTCAACAGTAAGTCAGTGTTTTTGGGTTGTTTGCAAAATGCACCCAATGGAATTTGATATACTCCTCCTAGGGGATTTATACGATCGTCACTAAACCAGGCCAATATGATCTCAGGACATTGAGACAGCGAAATTGCAAAGGGTGTTTTGGTTTCTCCAGCAGTTCAGCCATGGCGAGGCTTTAAACTAATGGTGAAAATTGGCTAATAACTTCCTTAGTTATATATTTATACATAATGTCATAATGTTCATAGTGTGATGCTTTTTTTTCCCAGCATCCAAGATGTTTTGGAGGTCTTAACGTGTTTAAAAAGTCATGAAAATCAGCACACAGCTGGAATCTGCTCCCTTTAGATCTCCTGAGTGCCTTGGCCCTGGGCGAGATTTTGTTGCGTAGGTCACCACCAATCGGGCCAATATGCTCTCAAGATGAGATCTGAAGCATTTGAGATAATGCGAGGAAGCTGACTTTTGTTTCATTTTGGCAATGAAAACATTACACAATGTCAATTAAGCTGTGGCTTTCTAGTAACTGCTTCATTCCACATTTCATGAAGGCAGCATAGATGTCCAAAATTATGTTATAATGGTATTTAAATCCATGTGCCCACTATCTTTCTGGTGTGCTCGGGCGACGATGGCACAGATGCTTGGGCCCGATCATTGTTGCTTTGGAACTATATTTGTACATTTTGTACTTCTTGTTGTAGTGTTTCATTCTTCACAGGTTACAAAGTGTAACAGGAAGAATATTTGCTCAGGTTGTTTCTCCTGCATGGCGGAGCTCCAACAGCCCTGAGCACTGCACATGTTTGCCCAGAGTTTGGCCTCCTAGACGTGATCCGTTTCTGCCGAGCCTGACTCGTGTCAGAACCACTGACGAGCTCTGTGAAGTTTTTACTCCAGATCCCTAAAGGCCCCGTGTTTTTCTGTTCGCACAGGCGAATTACAGTACGATGGCAGCACAAAAACAAGGCAGAAGATCGTGTGTGGATCTGTTTAATATTCACTCAGTATTCCGTGATCATCGTTGCAGGTAGTAAGCAAAAAGCAGGAGGCTTAAAGGGAATGCATTATCAAATCAAATTAGCTCGTCTCTTCCCTCGTATCGTGTACCAGCAGCTCAGCACAGTGATTTTTCATTTTACAAAAAAACAAAGCCGGATGTCATAAATTACAACAAATAACTTTCTGTCATGTGTACACAATCACACGCTTCTGCTCACACTCCAGGACATCGCTTTTATATCAGCTAATCAGCTTATCTCCATACAAGCAAGTCTGATATTTAATTGGTTTTATTGCACATTTTATCAATTATTACTGGAGCTTTCGGATTTAAAGAAAAAACAATTTTGGACCAAAGTGAGATGAAATAAATGCCACCATGCTTTGAGTTTTTGAAATGTCAGGGTGTATAAACCGGGCGAAAACAGCAACACATTGAATTAAGATGAGCATTATGCTCTGAGTTATGCCTGTACGTTACGCTCACACTGGAATACAGCGTATTGGTTCCAGACATGAAAATGTGAAGCGTTCAAGAAGCTCAATAAATCACCGTTACACACCTTCAAAAGAGCCATCTTCACATTCAGCTTAGCATTTTCATGCTTTTATATATTCTGTGTATACGTAACTATATGACATGCAAATTTTCAAATCACTTATAAACTTAATTTAGATAGATAGATAGATAGATAGATAGATAGATAGATAGATAGATAGATAGATAGATAGATAGAGTTTTGTTTTTCTACATCCTTAGTATGCTTTGTCAGTCATCGTCTCACGCTGTGGCGCATTTTGAGGTGAGTTTAGAAGCAATGATAACATAATCACCACAGAATGTGTGCTAAACAGCACATGCACTTGTAAATTACTAGCAAACAAGCTGCTATTCATCTTGATAATCAACACCCACAGCTGTCACAGCACATCTTAGCAAGGCACGCTGAAACAAACAGCTATCCTGCTGCAATAGACATTTTTGAAGTGTAACAATGTACAACGCTGAAATGTGACGTGGCAGAACGGGATGATCCGGAGGCTGCGGTGCCTCAATACAATCTGTAATCAGAGTGCGTCTCGTCAAAATCAGCCTCATGTTCATAACGGCTGACACGCATCGGCAGATCTTCTCATGTGTAGTGCTGTTTTTTTTTTTCCCAGCTCACCAAATATCTCAGCTACTGTAGGTTGGCTGTGGGTCGGCCCACCACCGGGAGCCGCTACCGCACATATCTGTTAGGGACTGATTTATGCCTCTGTGTCAAGTCTACACTGAGTGCACAGAGTCGTGAGAGTTCATACTTGTGCGCTGGTTAGTCTGTATCACGCTGCAGTTACACTGCCGAACCACTAGTGGGCATAGTGCACTATGCCACTGTGCAGTCTCTTTGCCACACTTTGCTGAGGTTATTTTGAGATGCTGCCTCGATCAATTACACTATTTTGTCTCAAACAAACCTGCAGTAAACCGTAAAACGTATTTCTGCAACATCCGAGAGGGAAAAACAGCAACAACTCAAATTCAAATTCAAATTTTATTTGTCACGTACACAGTCATACACAGTATGATATGCAGTGAAATGCTTTTTCGACTACCAGTGACCTTAAAATAAAAACTTAAACATTAGAAATAAATATGAATAAAGGAAATACGTTAGAACTCCCCGCGACAAGAGCGGTAATTCAGAAAAGTTTAACTTTCACTTGAAAAAAAAAAAGCTTTATTGTTCATCCTGTGACAGTCAGTATTGAGTGTAATGGGTTACAAAGTTGGATTACTTTTTTTTATGTAACGAGTATCTTTTTTGATCTAACGCGTTAGAGCCGCCATTTAAGTACTTAGTTATTTAGTTACTTTTTCAAAAATGTAATCCGTTATTTAGACAATTTATGTAATCCGTGAGCCAGACTGCAGTCATGTCCAATCCCTTAGTGTGGGTGTGAAAGTCGTCCTACAAGCCCCACCCCTGTGCTCATTGATTTTTTTTTCTCCCTCTTGCAGGCTGTCATGAAGAGACTCCGCCCAGTGTGCTGTCTCGGCCAGACCGTGATGTTTACTGCTTCCTGTTCCTGTGTCTCCTTTTTGTGTTGGAGTTCTTTTGTATGGCGTTCAGTCTGACATTTAAGTTTCCTAACTTGAATCATGTCTCGGTTTTTGGATGTTAGTATTGTTTTCATACATTGCATAGTAATATACTTGATATATTGGGTCTACATCGGCCAGACGTGTGTGTGTGAGTGTGTGTGTGTGCTGGTAGGGTAGTTTTGATGAAGCAACCGTAAGCATCGTTTAAATATGTGTCATTCATTTGTCTCAGAAATTTTACATTATAACAAAAATTCTGACCAAATTCTTACCTTTCAAGAGGGTGAATCTGAACCCTTTTTAAATTATTTTGCATTCTGGGTTTTTTTTCCTGTCCAAATCACAGAGCTCTCTGTAGCCCTAGACATGTTCTTGAGTCACATGTTTTTCGAGTTTCAGATCTGTAACTATAAGCTTCCTGATCACTCCACTGATTTCTGTAAAATATCAATCAGCCAAAAAATACTCCCTAGCCTACGCTATGGCTATATCATTACATACACCATATGGCCAAAAGTATGTAGACACCTGGCAGCCACACCCATACAGTATGTGCTTGTTAAACGCCCAATTCCAGATTTATCCCCCTCTGTGTTTGCGCTATCCCGCACTCCGCTCTTCTGGGAAGGCTTTTCTGCTCCAACACACTCCTAACACACCATGTCTTCGTGGACCTACCATGAACAGGTTTCCAGTGAAGGGAAACATCACTGACACCCAGATGAGGATGGGTTCCCTGTTGAGTCCGGTTCCTCTCAAGGTTTCTTCCTATTACCATCTCAGGGAGTTTT